>VWZW01004301.1:165132-403026 GCA_013397115.1 Edolisoma coerulescens | reverse complement strand
CCGGGCCGCCTCTGCCCGCGCCTGCCGGGCAGCGAGCCCCGCCGCCCCCGCCCTGCCCCGCCGCCTGACAGCGCCCAGCCCCGGCCCGCGTCTCCGCCGCCCCCGCCCGCCGCGGCAGCGGCACAGACAGCGCTACGTCAGCGGGGGCCGGGCCGGGCCGGAGGAAGAGTTTCCCCGCGGTGTGCGAGCGCCGGGAAGTGCCGAGCGCCGCCAGGGGAAGCAGCTTCCCGGGGCCCGCCCCGCCCGGCCCGGCCCGGCCCGCGGCCGCCCTTCCCCCGGCCGAGCGGCGCTGCCTGGGTTGGGACAGAAGCCGCCTGTTGGCCGCCCGACGCCCCGCGGCGGTGGGGCACTGCCAGCCCCTTTGTCTGCCGCGATCACCTGGCCCGTGCCTGCCCCACCTCAGCCCGCGGCGCCTCCCCGCTGCTCCGAGCTGGCGCTGAGCGGGACACCGCAGGCGGGCGGTCGCCGCTGCCCTGCAAGCCTACTGAGAAGGGGAAAAAAAAAATCCCCAAAAACCTTCTGAAAGGGTAAAAGGGTGTGCGTACTGTGTTCTTGAAAGTTATCTACACGTCATGAAAGATTTCAGTCATTTTTCATCACCGTGGTACCAAATACCCTATGAAACACCCGTGGAGCTGCATGCAGCCTGACTTTTTCCTCCTCAGAACAAACGTACTCGGGATCTGGATGGTTTCTCATGGTGAAAATTATTACTGCCTTAATTATTTTTAGCTACCGATTTTGCCTTTTTGTGTGTGTGCTTGTGTGAGGAAGTCACCAGGAAATGGATGGACTTTGGCCTTTGATGGGATTTGAGTTCGCTGTAATAGCTCAAGAGAAAAAGAAGCAGACCTGGTACCCAGGAGGGCGGCTGGGGTGCTTCGAAGAATCAGCCAAAGTAGAAAGAAGCTCGATTGCCTGGATCCAGTTGAATAAGGACATAAAAGATGAGCACCCAGTCCTTGATCTGGACCTGATATTCCTGACTGGAGAGGAAAGAACAGATAATTATGGATTTCTGCAGATAATGGCTCAGGAGGCAGGTGTTATATTTGGAGCTAATGAAACAGCTCCAGTATCTGTGCTTCCAGAGCAGTTTCCAGATAGGAGATACCGTACTAATGAAGCCAATGGGTCACGAGAGCATTCGCGTTAATGGAAGACAGACTTTCTGGTGCCTGTTGCCACTTAGTCTACTAGTCAAAATAGAAGTACAGTAAAATCTCCATGTTCATTATCATCTTGACAATCTCCAAGCAGAATCGTTTGATACAAAGCTGTGGTATGGAGCCAATTAAGGGAAATGTCTTCCTTCGCAATTCAGCCTTTCCTGGGCTCACGGCAGCCGTGATACATCTATCATGTTACTTTTGAAAAGGACCCTACTCACAAGCCCCACCAGAAATACAAGAAGAACCTGCTCCTCTTCTCCCAGCCCCATTCACTAGCTGATGCATATAGTACTATGTATTAAGCTATATGGTCTTACATTTAGAGTGTCAGAAAGAACTCTGTTATTAAATCTTTCATTTGGATGTCTTTGTGTTCTTTCTCAATAAGGGCAATGTAAACAGTATGTTCCATTTCCTTAGATACTTATTGGAAAACATGAAAGCCAAACTGATACGCTGTTTAATTTTTTTTCTGTTTATTTTTAGAGAACTGCAACTGTATGTATTCTGTATGCCCAAGGTAAGTAAACAGAGTCTCCATGGTGAGTTTAATGACCTAGCATCTCTCTGAGATTACACATGCATATTATGAAAGTCTGAATAAATACAGACAATATTAGCACAGCACACAAAATAATATAAATAGACCTTATATTTGGCTAATTACATATACAGTCTACTGCATACCTAGCTGGGCCCTGATCCCTAATTTGAGCCATCTCCATTTTTCCATGCGCTGAAGCTAGCTAAGGTTTGGTTTCATAAATCATTTCTTCGAAGAATAAATGTCTGCCTGCATGAATAAAGATTTACAAGCTCACTTAGGATCAGACAGCTCCAGCCTCACGCTGCTTAGGAAAATGCAAATATATTGCACAGTCTTAATTTATTTTTAGGTTTGGTGTTTTTAAAATTATATTTCAGAAAAGCACATCTATGTCAAGACTGAACTTTTATCGCTAACTTAACCAAAGTACCCTGGAACAGTATTCTTAAAATCCAGTAACTTAGGTACATGGACCAACATTGCAGTGCTTCTTGGAAGTTCATCTAAAAACTTGGCTCAGTGGTCTCAAAAACTCTCAGCAACAGACAGCAAAGAGCATTCCAACTGCATGTACCGTTTTCCACTTGAAAAGTTTTTAAATATTTGTTTGCTTGAATTTTTTTTCTGTTCTCTTGCTGTGCATATGGTAGGATTTGGTTCTTTAGGAGCTGAAGAGCAAAAGCTATTTTATTTTGCACAGGGAGGTCTGGAGAGGAAGATGCAGCACTTGTAGTATTTCTCCTGCAGAAGGGCAGTAAGAAGTATTCCAGCTGCATTTCTGTACTCTGTTCCGAAGCCCACTGCAGCGTAGTAAACCATGGCCTTAAGTTTTAGCTATTTTTCCCAGCTGTGTTTTTTTAAAAAGACACAGAGGGTCTACTGGGTATCTACTCAGGACTGGTTAAGGAGATCTGTCTACTCTCCAGAAGTAACCTGTGGTGGTAGAAGCCCCTCTGTTGAGCACTCTGAGAGCAAACAGCCTTTGTGTCAGGGCTGCTCCCGGTGTGTGCTGCTCGACTGCAGGATCATCTGCATGCTGGCGTTTGATTTTCATTAATGTTGACTCACTTACTTGACAGACAACTGCACTGTCAGACTGTCCTGTACAGTTGTAAGGAAAAGACCCCCGAGAGATCATAAAAACACAGGCCAATTGCATCAGCTTCTATTTTCATTCTTACTTTAGGAAAGAGGCTACATCTAAATGATAAGGAATAGCAGCAATGGCACCGCAGTCACCTGCAGACAGCGGCCTCCCGAGGCACGGTTTTATTCCCGCAAATCCTTTTTAGGTTGCGCCTGCCCTGTTTCAGGTGGTGGCGGTGGCAGCGGCAAGGAAGGACAAGCGAGCTGTAGGCAGCCTGTAATCTCAGACAGCCCCTGACCTTTCCCTGGCCTGTGCATCCTCAATAGCTCTGTGGAGAAACAGCACTATCTGGTGGAGAGAGGATGCAAAGTCCTGCCAGGAGTCGCGTTAGGCTTAATTCTATTATTGCAGCCACAATTGCAACTGCGTTTGAGGTGTTCTTGCTCAAGATTGATAGCTAGTTTGACTGTATTTTCAAGGGGATTTATTCTTTTTATAGTCTCATTAGTCCTGAAAAGCTGTTCAAGCATTGGAGAAAAGTCAGCAAATTTTCAGGCTTTTCCAAGTTCAGCAATATGAAAGAAGGAGAGGAGATTTTGTGTTGTTTTATTTTTAAAAGGAGCATAATTTCTTAGAGTTATACTAAACAGATAGACAAGGAATAAAATCCAGTTTGAATGCAGGAGAGATTTTCAGAAACACCTTTATGTCAAAAATGAAATAAAAGCCAGACCCCTCATTATAGGCCCTGTGAAAACTGAGGAACTTTGAATCCACTCTGGACAAGAATATATTCCAAGCATATGAAGATATTCACTAGTATGAGTATATCCACTGAATTCCTTTGAACTTAATGGATATGCTTATGCAAGTGCAATACTTGGGTGTTAGTGGAATCAGTCCCTTCCTGGCAAGAAATCAAACATTGCTGTCAAATGCTGACTGTCTTTGAAAGTCAAATTATTATTTGGTATCTAATTTTGGAGGCATAGTTATCAAAAAAGCATCCTCAAGAGCATTTTCACTCCTGTCATGCTGCAAGTGATCTTGAGGGTATATCAATAGCTAATTCATCTTTTCTAAAAATGAAGAAAAAGACCAGCCTCAGTGAGCTTGGTCCAGCCTCCAACTCCTTTCCAAGGTTTCCTTTGTATCCAGCCAATTTCCTACTAATTTATTCTTCACTCCCAAAGTATGTACCTGAGGAAGTTACTAAGGCACTCCCAATGTTCCCTGTGAAATGTCTCAGCATAAGGGGTGCCATCAATGTGTGATTAATTAGGTCTCCAGCTCTCTCTCTAGTGTAATTATACTTTTGGTAGTCTTCCCAACCTCTTCTAAAAGAACATACTAAACACTAGCTCAGTGTGTTAGCTTTCATTGGGAATAAATCTCTCAGAGTACATCTGCAAGGATTTGCAGCTTTAAGGTACGTGGTTCTGGCGGACACGGTGACACGGTGACTTCAGTGCAGTGTCTACCAGCCAGCCTGTTCTCAGGTATGCACCTGGTTTGCTAGCCAAGATTACCCATGATATCATACCTTCCCAGCAGTTCTTATCTGAGCTAGATAGATCACAGCCAGTTCAAGCATATCTGCACGTGCTGCAAAAACATACCTCCAGTTGCAGAACATATGCTTAGGTCACATCTAGGCTAGAGATTTCTGGCTCAGGCAGGGCTGTAGAGCAGTATGATCTCAGACAAACACGGCTGTGCCAGGGACTCTCACCATTGTGAGAGGGGGTGTTATTATTTTATTGCTTGTGGATGGTGATTTTTTTATTGATATAAAAATTTTAGCATTGTACATCTTTCTGGTAAAATGTACTGGAACTTCTATACTGGATATGTACCCCAAATATAAAAATAGGCTTCCACTTCATCTCCTATATGTCTCCTCTCAACCTTCACATGAGTATGGTGACAACATTTACTGTGGGTTTGCCATTTGCAGGATTGTTGCTATTCTATACAAGGAATTGCTGGAAAAACTTCAGAAGGGTAAAACTGAGCTCTGATCTGTTCCTGGTTTATCAGCCCTCATCTTGAGAATTTACAACAGATTTCTGGGGCAGGGAAACTTGGAGTTACCTGGCATTGCTCAGGACTGTAATAGGAGTCTGTTGTTGTTCAGACTCAGTGAGTAGATTGTCATTGCTAGAAGTAATTTTGGTTCAGAGTGACAAGGAAAGAATTCTGAAATGGATCAGGATCCAAGAGACAACCCCCTGCCCTAGATCAGCCTCTCCATGCATACAGGGTGAGCCGTGGAAGATATTTTTTCTAAGAGTACAGTTCACTCTCTGCATCAAGACCAGAAGAGGACAGGAACATGAAGGTCAGTCTTGCCTTTCCAGGCTGTTGCTTTCTTGAGCAGCACACAATAAAAAACCCCTAGTGTATATGCTGCTTGAATGAATGATTCTGTACTGTATGGAAAAAACCCAAACCAAACCGACCATGCACAGTAAGTAGGGAAAAGGATGGGTCTTTTTCCTTCCTTTCTTCTCTACCAGCTACACAATTTCAGGCTAGGAGCAAACATAATCTTGTGCTAAATGTGATTCCTTTCATGATAGAAAAGCTGGCCCTTGGGTTGTTACAGCCCCCTGAGGCTGGACACCCGATACACATTGGGGTCAGCTGTGAATTAACCATACTTCTCTTGGCTTTTCCTGGTTTTATTTCTTCCATAGAGTACCAAAGTATTGTTGCTTCTAAAAACTGTTCTTAATCTGAGGTGGACTTCCCCAAAAGAAACTGTGAAGGGATCTGAGTGTGTTTGCCTCCAGGAAATGGAATTGATTCTCTGCTTTCTCGTACACTACAGGAGTGCAAGCCATACAGCACGTGGCAGGATACAGCCTGCCAGAAGAACAGGCTAGAAGGGTTTGCTGTTCCCCTGATCTATTGGGTGTGAGTACACCAGAGGAAATTTGAAAAAATAAGGAGAGCCCCAAGTCTGGGCAGCTTGATATTTGCATGCCTAGCCATCAGCAGATATAGTGATGTTTCCAGAGAAAAATGGCAGTGTGTATGCACTTCATTGAAGCGTTGCTAGTGTTCATCCTACTGACTTACCCTGAACCCTGTGCAGGATTTGGAGCATCTGTCACTAACATGTGTGACATTCCAAGGCAAACTCCTTTCACAGCTGATAAGTTGTAGTGGACTAATAAGTGTGCCCAAGGTGTAACTATTGATACCAGCTTCTGTTAATTTTCTTGATGATTTTAAATAATGCACACTGCTACTGTCAGTTCAGCAGGATCCATGAAATGTAACAAGAATAGGCTTTTCAAAAGTAGGTGGTATCACTGCTTTACAACACAGAGGAGTGAGAAAGACAATGAGTAAAGGGCTGCATTTTGGAAGTACTTCTGAATTTTGAGAGCTTTAATTGTAAAATGTCTGACTAGAGATATTTTAGGTATCTCAAGTTAAGAGGACAATTTTCAGAATTTAGTCCTAATCACCTGCTTAAACTCACATATGAAGTCATTAAAAGAGTCATTAATAAAACCAGTATGCTGTTATTCACACAGCCTTCCTCCAGCCTTTTCCCATGGTAGTAATTCAAGAAGCGAAACTTTGTAAAATTGATAAATAAAGGCAGAATAAAGATGTGATGCAATGATTTACAGTACTGGGGTGCTGTCACTCAGGACCTGTAGGATATGCTGAGCTGTATTTTTTACTGGCTTCATTAATAAGTTACAATGATGGCCAAAGCCTAAAAAGACCTATGTGTGTGTGCATAACACTATACAATTTGAATAGTCAGGATTCAGGACTCTTCAGCAGACTTTTTCCTGCACGTGTCTTTGGAGAACTGAAATGTAGTACGTAGGTTCACAAGTATTTACATTTATGTGCTTGGCATTGCTAAAGCCTAGTTTCATTTTCTAGTGTAGGTGGCAGTTTCAACTTTAAAAAGTCATGGACAGTCCAGCAGTGGTTTTTGCTCTAACACTTCTCATAAGGGAAGGAGGGGTGTCAGTGCTGGGTGAAACCTCTGAGGTGTGGACTGACAGAGATGGCTTTTCTCACGAGTTGTTAATGGGGCTCTACTGGCAAACACAGAATAGAAAACAGTTTACCACTAAACTGCCATGACTCATGACTTTGGAGTTCACAAACAGAATAAAGACACAAAGGATTAGCAGGTCATAATTACTCCTCAACAGTTTATTTTACTTTTCTTTCTCCGTTTTATGTTTGTGGGTGTGGTTCTAATGTCGCATTCCATTTTTCTTCTGCATTTACCTGCCCCAAACATACTCACACCTCACTGTGTGTCCAACTAAGAGCTTCACCTCTTTTTCTTAGTATTTTCTGTTCTGGGTTGTAGAAGCTCTTCATAATCTTCCTTCATGAACATTCCTTCACTGAAAGAATGTCTTCCTTCAGTGTAATCCCACTTTGTGCTAAGACAGCACAAGAAGGGCAGAAAACAATAGATGTGATTCCGTGAAGCAGAATACTTGCAGCAAGACAGGGCATGATCCACTCCCATTACGTACAGGTAATAGGGAATTTCTGAGTCTGAGCAAAGCACGACACGTCTGAGTTAGTGCTACTTAATTAGTAATTATACCTCTGTAACTTCATAGCTATCTACAAAACTTTCACACGTCTATCCCCAAAGCACCCTCTTCACTTTAATGCTTTCATTTTAGGATCTGATAGCTATTCTATAAAAGCAAAGAAAAATCTATGTTTAGCAAATAACTTTTAAAATATAACCTCTATCATAAATATTTCTGCTTTTGGACATATCAGTTATTTGGGGCCAAAAAGAAAGTACCACAGACTAAAAATTGTCAGTATCTGAAACCAATCTAGGTCTCAACTGAAAACAATCTGTCATGGAATTTAAAGTTTTAATATGATAGACAGTTTGTTTGGTTGGTTGTTGCTTTGTTTTTGTTTTGTTGGGGTTTTTTTTAAGGAAAGCAGACTCTCCAAAAGAAATGTGTGAGAATTGCTTGCCTTCATCTAAATTGCATATGATTATGTCAGTTATTTCTTGTTATGTGAATTTAAATTAACTAATAGAGGTATACTAGCCCTAATGCTGCTCTTGTAAAGTCAAATAGGTGACTGATCCAAAGGAATCAAATCAGGGCTGCTAACTCTTATCTAAGCCAAGATAGGACAAGTTATAACTGGGTTTTTTTCCCAGGCAGTTAATTAAAAAGTTAAAATTAGATTAGTTATAGTGTTTCTTTGAAAAAATATTAAATATTAATAAAACCATTGTGGGGTTTTTTGTTTGTTTTGATCATAACTGTCAAAGTAGTGTGGTGAAGAGATATGTCATAATTATAAGGACACTGCATTTTTCTGAAGTATTTTTCATGAAAACTGTTTCCCATCTCTAACACAACTGAAGGAGTCCCTTGGGAGATCTTCAATATCCATGGTTTTAACATTCTGAGTCTGGGGAATCCAGTATTCTTCACCCATCCCAATGCAAAGCAAAAGGAATTTGTTGCATGTAGAGGTCTAGATATGATGCTTTAAAAAGCAGCATAGAGAAAAAAAATAATGTTTCTGCTTATGAATAACTCTGCTATTTTTGTAGATATTACAGTTCCCACGCCTTCAATCTTCATAAAATAAATAAAAGTATGTATTTTATTTATTTATAGTATGTATTACATTATTTATTTATTATATTTTTATATTATATCTTTTTTTATTTATTCACATCACGCAGTACATGATTGCTTCAGTTTTGTTTTCCCCCATTATTTGTTTTGATCTATTTGTTTACACTGACATTAACATGTCTTTCTATCCTTTTCAAACTAACCAGTTTTCTGTTTTGTGCCTTTATGCTTAAGTTTGTATTTGGTTTTTTTACACTAGCTTTAGCCTGGGGAGAAATGTTGCCACTTTTTTTTTTATTAGAATAAACACATACTTACAAATTAAAGGAGTGGTTCCTTTAGGTACCTCTTCTTCCAACATATGGAAGTAGCTTACACTTTCTGCAAAATAGAGAAAGCTGCAAGCTGCAGTAAGGAGTCATAAGGGAGAGATGAAGGAAAGGGGGATTAGCAATTAGGTTAGAAACTCTTATAAGGTCTTATAATTAGCAATTATTTATTATCACAGAAAAAGCTATTATCCAGTATAATCAAAGTAATCTAATCTATAATTCTAATATATTTTTCCCAACTTGTGCTGATGTATTTGTAATTTTACAAAACACTTCATTTGGACTCAAACTTTTCTAGTTTTGCCTTATCTTTATTTTATATAAAAGCCTGAGTAATATAGTTCCAAACATTTCTAAGTTACGTATGTATTAATAACATAACCTTATTCAGACATTTCAGTAGCAAATTTTATGCCTGAATATTTCAATAATGGCAAAGGACAGAAACATCACACCTTGTTTGTTTTGTGGTGGTTTTTATTTTTAGTTTGGTGTGATCTGAAAAATGCCAAGCCTGGAAAAATGAGTATAATTGTTTCAAAGTTTTCAGTTTAAAATGAGATATTTTCCTCAAGAAAACCTCATCTAGGCTTGTTTATCATCCCTCTCTAAAAGGACAGAAACTGACAGTTTCAAATGCACTAAGATATCTAAATATTACAGTTCTGGTGTCCAAGGGTGATGATGCCAAGATCATGAGGCAAAGCTCCCCTTGTGCTTAGCACTCTGGAAAGGTCCAGCACCGTACTGAGACATAACGGATTCAAATACCTATTTTTAATGACCTCTATTCTGTATTTTTGGAAAGAGCTCAGATGTCTTCTGCCATTTCAGAAACTTGTCTGATGATTGGATTCACATGAATATCTATCATGAAAACAGACAAGCAGAAATGAGAGGGAGTTCAAATATTTCGAGTCTGGCTTTGAGTAAAAACCACTGAATCTTACCTCATCCATCAGGTCATTAATGGAACAGTTCAGGTCTTTCACTGAAACCTAATACTCTGTACTTTGGGAATACAAGTCCACTGATGAGAGACAGCATTCACAAAGGTGTTTGAAGTTGGCAAGCTGTGACATGTTGCCACTCGCCTCTTCCCATAAGGACAGTGCATCACCCTGTAGAAAATAAAATGTGGATGGTTTTCTTCTCTTTCTTGATTAATAGTGGATTGCATGAAGTGGATGATAACAAATTTATTGCAAGCTGTCTGAAATACCCTTTGTGGGGATTTTTTTCCTAGCTTCACAGGTGAGTGCTTATTTACCTCGGGAGGCAGCCTGTAGTGCTATCACAGCTGTTCAGAAGCCGTGAAGCTTTGTAGTGAAGCATATGGGCAGGTTAAAAATGTGTCTGTAACTGCAGCAAAGTGCTTCAGATTAAAAAAGGACATGTTGTGCATACAGCCTTTTCTGAACTGGTTCTCCATTTGACCTAAGTGAGTTTAGGGAGCTTCAGCTGAAGGTAGGGCACACCAAATGGCAGCGAGTTACTGAACTGGAAGGGTGCAATTACTGCAGTTGAAAGGCACAAATTCCTCAATAGATGGGAAATAATTTATTCATTTACACTGCATGATTAAAGTAAACGTTCCCGGGAATTGTCCTGGGTAGGAATGTTGTCTAGATTTGTCCTTCAAACAGCTGTTCAACATACCTGCTCCTATCCTGCTTTACAAGACAGCATTCCAAAGCTTTCTTAGGAGGGCAGATAAAAATTTATTTAATTCTCTGGAAGGTCCTTCCAAACTCCACATGAAACGTACTCAGTACCTCCTTTAACGGGCCAAGCACTGGAACCTGCGTCTTTCTGTTTCTTTTAACTTCCCAGTTCATTTTTTTTTACAAAGACACCTTATGGGAAAGTGTTTCTCAAACTGGGTAGAAGAGATCCATCTAGGTACACAAAGGGGGAGCAGTGGGAGTGCTTACCCCTGGGTTACTTTAGTGACACTGGGTTATTGCCCATCAACAGCATTTATTTCTGATGTTACAGAAGCAACACTGCTGAAGTATGGGCTGCTGCTTGATGTCATTTTGTTTGACAACAAGTTGAGAACACAAATATCTGCATTTTTGTGGGAGCTGATGTCGAATTGCGGCAAATGTATTAAAATACAGAGAGACAAAACAAACAAGTTAATACAATTTTGTTTCCCATAATGATTCTTTCCTGTTATCTTCTTTCTTGTCACACTACTGTCAGGTCTAATAACATAGGTGTCAACTTCTACTCTGAATTATCTTCAGAGTTTGTCTTGTGGATCTTTATGGCAGTGAAATCTTCAATCACAGCCTGTCCAAGACACAATGGAGCATCAGCCTGTTTTTTCAGTTATGACAGATATATTCCAGCACTGCTCCTGTTCATTCAGAATCTTGTAAGGATTTGTGTAGGTTTTTGCCTAAAACAACATACTGGTTACTCTCATTTATCCCTGTTTGCATAAACTCATGCTGTTGATTTTCACTTTCAGGTTCCTACACAGCCCATCCCCACCCTGCCTACAATGGCTCCTTCCGAACGTCAACACCTTTCTCTGCTCTTAGAAGCAGGAAAACTCCTTTCTTATGTTTTAATTCAAGTACAGAAATGTTTTTCCTATGCTATCCTTATGCCTAGTAGCTCTCTGAAGGGATTTGCCCATCTGCCCATTGGGTTTCATGCTCAAAGCTCTCCTTTACTGTGACACCTACAAATACACACAATACCAGTCTGCTTTTCTCCTATCTATAGCTTGGTAGGATCCTGCTCCCTTGCAGCAGCTCCCAGATCTTATGACAGTATAGAAACAACAATAAGGACCAAATCATCAAAAGGTATTTCATAGGGATAGAATACTGGTCTCCTGATAGGTCCAAAACCAGTGCAAAACCAGCTTCGCCTAAATAAAGAAAATGTTGGATTAGAAAAAGAAAAATAAGGGACTGAAACTCTTAGGTAGGTGCCCTCTATACTTCTCACTTGTGAAATTGTTAAATCCCTACCAATAAAGGTATAAAGGCTGAGCAGCAGGCTTTCTAGTTTTACCAGCAGCAGTGAGCAAAACTCCCACAGTTTATGGGCAATAACTCTTCACTGAATGGCAGAGACCACTGTAAACCTACCTTCAAAGTATTTAATCGGTGTCTCTTCCTAGAGCAGCATGGTGTTCAAGCTATTTAATGTCACCTTCCCTCTCAAAGATCGATGACACCTTTATTAAGATACATCACTTCTGATCTGATCTTCCATCAATTTATCTCACTTTTACTATCTATAACTGCCATTTGAAAGAGACTCTTTTTAAAGAGTGAGAGTTTCAAATTAATATTGTCTAAAAATTCATCCAAATGCCCAGGTAAACCTAAAGCCTTTATTATACCTGTATAAAACCTAACTATAACATAAGATTAACAAATAATTTCATGGCTGTATATTTGGAAAAAGGACTGTACTTTTCTTCACTAATGAAGGGTGAAGTGGCCAGCTAAAATGAGAACTAAGCAGCTAATGGAAGAGCACTTTATTTAGGAATGTGAGGAAGTATAATATGCCACGCATATCCTAAATTAAATCTTGTGGCATAGCAGAGCTATGACTGCAAAGTCATCGTGTGCATAAGGGTGGGAGTCGGCAAATAACTGTGTTGGAAGCTCAAAGTTTCTCTTTAATCTTGTAATGTGTTCACTGGTATTTTATTTACAGAAGCAATTACTTCTGGCTATATATAGTTAGCTACTGTAATAGTTATTTTACAGAAATGGCAACCGAGTTTTATGTGTCAACATTCTCCATTCACTGGAATTTTTGGAACTTCTTGTCAGAGAATGAATGACCTGCAATGCTGCAGGATAACTGAGACAAATACAAGCAACCATTTTCAAGGCCTTCTAGTACTATTAAAGCTGAGGTTGCCATGTCTCAGTTTCTTGAACCTAACAGCATTGGTTTAAATTTAGCAAAGCTGACACATTACATATGTTTATGTTACTTCCAAAATTTTGGCCCCGTTACAAAATACTGTGCACACTTCAAACTGAGCAGATATTGAGACTGAGTCTACAAGACTGATGGCAGTTGTTTAAAAGAATGGTCCCTAGGATTGCTAACAGAGCCATTTTTCAAGTATTTTTAACAAAACTGCAGGCTGCCATGCTAGTGAAAATACTGACACAAACCAAGAACAAACTCTAACTTCTCCTGGGGAAGGCAGAACGGCTGGATCTAAAGGGAAAATGCATCTCTCCCTGCAGCCAGGAACTGCATCTTTTTCTCATTTAGGATCAGGCTAATCCATCTCCAGCTGCAGCTCTGCTGAAAACAGTGGAATTTCAGGCAGGTGATAAAGGCCTTAAGTGGCTCTTATTTTCATCTTTACAGTTGCGTGGATTTGACCACACACATAAAAGCCCTCTTTTGGCTTTTAAAGCATCAGCTTGCTTTTGAGGATGGGAAAAGAGAGGAAATGATGACTGAGAATGAAAGAATTTCTCCAAATGATAATCTGTGTCAGGGTATCTAGTACTATGACTACATTTTGACTACATATAAAGTTTCTTGATTCAAAATTATCCACAGGTTGCTTGGTTAGAAATGTTGATGTATGCCTGTATAAACTGTCATGCCAGTGACAGACCTGCAGCAGACACTGTTACTGTCTGTGCACTGACTGGAACTGGTCAAAACTTTTCTGGCAGAAATTTCCCTGTAAAATCTGACATGCTCATCCATCTCCTTTATGTGCAAATGCCTGAGCATATCATAGTCACTGTTTATCCTCACACATCATTTTAGGAGGCGTTATTAGTAACCCATTTTAACAACGAGGAACCGAGGCACAGAAAGAGTCACTTGTTGAAGGTCACGCAGGACATCTGTAGCAGAGGAGGAAATTGAGTCTGAGATTCAGATTTATGTTCCCTAGAATGAAGCCCTTCTCATAGCTTGCTGAAAGCATATGATCAATTTGTAAGCATGTGAGTTGCTATTTGAACAGATGGGAACAATGGACACGTTTTGAAGCTCCTCCACTTGCCAACATCATCTCCTCTTTTCAAAAGTGATGGATTCAGTCCCTCTGTAACAAAACATATGGCCTCATGACTATTGAAGGTCCTGGATGCTTCTGCAGAGCCAGCAGAGGAAACTGGAGACTCTGATTTGCCTTTGAGGTATCCTAGTCCCACACAGAGAAAACTGATAGGCATATATATATATATATATATGGGGTAAAATAAAGAGCATAAGTCCTTTTATATGGATAATAGTACTGGAATAATGGGTTTTGATAGTTCAATGGTCTAACTTTGAGTGAAGGATTTTACTTCTGATTCTCCCAAATGCAACTTTTTCCAGAAAACTCTTGCAGCCCAGAAGAAAGTTTACTATCATCCTGAGCATGCTTATTTACAGAAATCAGAACTAATCTCTACAGAAGTAGAATTCCTTCTGGCAATCCGTAAACCACCTTTGCTTCTGATTCTGAAGAGACCTTCTCTTTGAAATAAATGCATGCAGTCACACAGGAACAATAGCCTACACTTCAGTCCAAACATCCTTTGCACCCCTTAGCTTCCTTCCAAGACTTAATTCTTTTTCCATTCTTTTAATGTATATAGACTGGACATATGAGCATGTAACAGAATTTCAGGAGTAATTCTGCAAAGGATTTGCTGGATCAATTGGAAGAAGAGCTACACTATCTTCTTTTCTGCAGCTGTATAGCTGACAGTTCATGTATGAACCAATGGATTTTGAAGGGGTTGGTACAGTTCTCTATGCTTGCACAAGGTACGTAATTTGTCTGCGCCTTTGTCCTTCACAACAGGGAAACAACAAGGCTGTGGGGATAAATATCAGGGCTTTCTGGAGCAATTCAGAAACTCTTCAGACACACTCTGACAATATCATCCTATAAACACATAGGGACTCTGCATCATATGGACCCTGCATCATCCACACACAAATCAGAGCTGCTGTAAACACACACAGAGGAATTGCACAACAATGACCAGTAGATTCAGTAGGTTTGGGACTAAAACGTTGATTGCAGGATCTTCTTCAAAGTAGAACTTAGGTTCTGAGCATAGAGGACCCTCATTTAGAGACGACACCATGATAAATACTGTAAAGACTGTGGGGCACTCACAATCTGCAAGATGGAGGACATGTTTGTTTTCCAGACAGGCAGGGCATAGGCTTAAGGTATGGTCTAACTATGTGACCAAAGCAATGAGCTTTCAGTAGGGGATGGAAAAAGTAACAGTGACATAGAGTTTCCATTTACAAGCACTCTCTACCACATAAAATAAAAAATACTGGTGCTTTGTCCACCTGACAAGTAGAAAATATGAATACAGTGCAAACTATTTCCTGGCAGATCTGTGCTTCTGCTGATTGGCATTTCTATTAGTCCCAAATCAAATGGTGACTTAATACAGGTCACCCATATCACTGCTGGGCACACAAGTATTTAGGAGTCAGAGGCACAGATGAGGATGCCATCACAACTGTATTTTTATACAGAGACAGTGAGATAGTTTCTTTCACAGAGACCTTTCAATATAAATATGAGATAGGAAGAAACATAAGGAAACAAAAACAATGGGTGCTACAAAAGTGCTCTGAGAGTAAATTGGCAAGATAGGCAGTAGAGTCAACACTGGCCATTTTCTTCTGGGCCTGTAGAAAAAAGAAATTGAGGAGCTGTTGAAACAAGAGGGTTTTTTTTCTTGTTTGTTTGTTTGTTTTTGGCAGATACTCTTATATCTGTATTGTTTGCAAAATGTCTTTGCTAATTAATTGGGAAATTGCTGCTTTTTTGTCTGCAAGGCCATGCAGACAGGTGCAGATAGACACAAGCAAACTCTGCTCACACTCTGAGCTGCCCAGACTTTGCAAGCTTCTGTCTGGAAGATGTAGAGTCATGCTAATGTGGCACCGTGCCCAAAATAACATACCCTGCCTCTCAGCAGTGCTCATTAGCTTAGGTTCATGTAGTTATCTCGCTTCTGGACTGGGGCCTTCCGGTGTCTGACAAGCTAAGTGCACTGGCAGAGTTCTCCTGCCTCTCTGGCCTCCTCCGTGTACATACACCTTTATGTCATTACACGTTGTCACTTTTTGTTGAGAAATGGACTGGACTGCTAAAAATCACTGACTCTCTTCTCCCAGTCGCACTCCTAAGGAAACTTTTGTCAGTCTGCCAAGATGATAAAAACACACGAGGATCTCATGGTTCAGCTCACACCAGCACCAAAGCAGCAGTAATGGCTGCAGAAGAAGCTAACTCACAAGCTGCCAAAGCACCGAGGTAGGAAACAGAAGTATGGATTACATTCTGTATGAAACCTGAGTACAGACCATATGACCCTCAGCACGTTACTGCAGCATGGCCAAGAAGCAGACTGCACTCTCATACCATAAGTAATCCAGCATCTGCCCCCAATGACAAATTTTTGGGAACACTGGTAAGAACTGGATTTCCTCCAGTTCTCAAGGAGGAGAGAGTAAGACCCAGCAGATTGCCCCACTGGTTCATCTCCCTTCCTGACATTTCAGGCAGCATCAATTTTCCAAATCCCAGAAAAAGACAAAAATATGCTGAGTTTCTTCCCACTGACCACTGTTAGGACCCATAATCCATCACCCTACATTAAAATGACAAGTTTGACTGGGTTTCTATTGAATTGTGGCTTCCGTGGAAAAGACACAGGTTTCAATCCTCACTGGTAATATAGGATATGGGACAACTCAATTTAACTTTTACCTGTCTATTAGATGTAGAAAATTGCACTCAGTAATATGTGAATGCT
This sequence comes from Edolisoma coerulescens, assembly GCA_013397115.1. Lineage (NCBI taxonomy): Eukaryota > Metazoa > Chordata > Aves > Passeriformes > Campephagidae > Edolisoma > Edolisoma coerulescens. The sequence goes on along the minus strand of VWZW01004301.1, from coordinate 386,471 downwards.
GCTGAGAATGCAACATGAAGGACTCAGTGGGGAAAGAGACAATCCAGGTTGCTCATCAGTTCTTAATTCTTCCTCCTTGTGGTTATTTCACTATGCTGGTCTCACAGTTTTCCATGGGATGTCTCCATTCATCAGTAAATATTTGCACAAAGGGCAGTATAAAGATTACACAAGGAGCTCTAAGCATGGCTTTTTGCTTGGTTTTGCAGCCTAAATAATACTCTTTAAACACAGCTTTAAAAAAACATATCAGGCACATATATTAGTACGATAACATTTATGCTAATACATATGGATGAGAGGTTTTACCAGGGCTGTACCTCGAGTGTCTTTTGCAAGCAAGTATGTGCTTATTTTGTGCAGCTTGCAGAGTGCTAGGAAGCTGAAGCAGCACGAAGCTGCAGCTCTGTGAGCACAGCCTGTTAGTTTTGAGGGTAAGTGCTGCAATAGCTATGGCTGCACAGCTTTTGCCCAGCACAGATCATACATGGATCTTTTTCTTGTTGTAGATGAACTCATACACATACCTTTTGCTGAAGCTTTTTAAGCCAAGTTTGAGAAAACATTTTATTGAGGGCAATACTGGAATAGGCTGACATTTAAGTCCTTATGAAACAAGAGGCGTTATCTGTGTTTAAACTTAGTCCTATGCTTTAATCTGCTTTTTCACTAGTTTGCTATCCTGAACAGAGATATACATAAGCATGTGTTTTCCTGAGTGGAGCTCTGAAAACATTTACATGTAGCAGTTGAGACACTGATTTATTGGCATCAAGTCCAGCCTTTATCAAAGAACAATAATGCAAAGAACAAGCCTTACCTCTAGGAAATGAGAAGTTATTTTGCTTTGCAACTATATTGTGTTGCATTAGAAAGTAAATCCTACACATGTGAGAGAGGAAAAGCTGTTGTATGATTCAACTAATTTTACTGAAAATTATCCAGATTAGGGAGTTTCAAATTTTATATACTTGCATTTACATCTGGTCAGTTCTTTTGTGCTGAACTCAGAAATGATTGGGTAAATGTCTTTTTAAAGGCTTAGAGAAATGTCAATCTTAATCTTTTGCAGCAGGGGTCACTATAAACAAACCTACAAAAACCTGCCAGCATAGAATACATAGGCCAGAACAGACAGAAAAATTACTGATTATAGATAAGAAACAGTGTCACTGTGGGTGAACATGAGAAAGGAACCCAAACATTTATATATAGGTAATTTCTTTTAAATCAGTTGTAGAGGCTTAGCCTATCCTTACAAGAACAGTGACCTAATTTCAAACTATTAATAGAAGAGAAATAAAGTTGACTGCATGATATGTACTTAGACATAGGAATTTTAATGCAGTTCATCAAAGGAGTCAGATGACACAGGCAGTATTTTTATATTCTGCACAAAGTTGCACTCTAAGTATTACAAAATTTAATCAGACCAAGTCTTGAAATATGACTTTTAAGGTATTTATAGTCGCAATCTTTTGTCCTTAGTTACATAGTGCACTGAGTTCCTAAACTTATTTAAAAGTTGTTTTGGCATAAGAGTAGAATCTGGTCTGAAATATAAAGAATCAGAACCTTTTCTATTACAAATGACAGTGTTTCACCTGAAAAACTGATGATCTAACATGATTTCATGCTTCCTAGTATTACACTAAACTACCCTTTGCTCAGCTCTTACTAGGACAGAACTCCAAGTGAATCAGCTCTGAGCCTGCAAACACTTGCACACTCGACTACCTTTAAATATGTGAACAGTCCTGTTGAGGGCTGTGACTCAGGTCCTCAACTTGTGTAAATCACAGGCCATATTTAAATCAACAGAGCTGTGACAGTTTATATCAGCTGAAGATTTGGCACCAGAGATACAACCCCATGCATAAAGACAAGTATGTGCCCAAGTCTCTCTCCAGGCCTCTGAAAGCTAAAGAGGTCAGGTAAACTCCGTGGAAAGAGAGAGACTGCATTGAACATTATTGTGTTTAAAGCCATTCCAGACTGTTAAGCACACATTTATTACACAGTCAAGATGAAAAATTATGAATTATTTAAGTTTATAGCACCTTAGTTACATTTAAGATGTTGCTGTTCCAAGGCTGGAGGGCAGCTGGCTCGTAGTTATGATCACAAGTTACAAATATTTATGATACAAAGCAGAAGACCTTTTAGGGTAATGGAAGCTCGAAAGGCGGCTTTAATGTAACGGCGTGCTTGCTCCACGCTTCTGGTGATGGCTCCAGAAGCCAGCACCCATTAAACTTTTTGCACGAGATGTGGACTTCACAGGATCCTTGCTGAACACGAACTTAGAACATATGGATGGAAAAGGAATAGGTGTAGAGGCTGCAGGGAAACATAACTTTAGATGGAATTTTAAGGCAGGCACCTAACACTTGGATACTATTTCCAGCAGTAGGGTGCAAATGCCTGTAAGGAAAAATGATGCAAATTTCAGTGTGCACGGGTAAAGGCATACGAGCATCCTATGTATATTGGGATCTACATGCTCCTATCCGGGGGCTGAAAGGGCGTGTATTTATTTCTGCATCTTCTGCAGACTCAGTACCTTTGACTCAGTATCTCAGCTTCATACAACGACTTCTGCTTCCCAAGACCCCCATGAAAAACCCTGCTTCTTAGCTAACACCTTTCCAACTCCCATCAACCCGGAACCGAACCGGGACATTTCTGCATCGCCGCCCTTTGTCCTTGGTTTAAGTGAAAGGCGGCTGATGCTCTCGGCCCATGGGGCAGCCTGGGGGGCGCTGGCCCGCAGCCCTCAGCCCCTCATCCCTCACAGCTTCAGCCCGCTCTCCCGGGGCGGCGGCAGCGGTGCGAGGGGCGGTGGGGACAGTGCGAGGGGAGGTGCGAGGGCCGGAGAAGGCGGTGCGAGGGGCGGCGGGGGCGGTGCGAGGGGCGGTGCCGCTGCCTCCCCGGCCCGGCCGCGCTTCCTGCGGCGCGGCGCGGTCGCCGCTTCCNAGAGGTGCCCGACCCCTGCAAGGGGGTGAGCGGGACCGCGGGTGCGGGCGGGCACCCCTGGCTAGGCTGGGGCGGGACGGCTGGAAGAGGTAGGAAGGCGACTGAGGGTGGCTCATTCCCGTGGTTCTGCCAGGGAGCTGATGTGCATCCCAGGGGGGGAGGGTGACGTTTAGCTGGGTTAGCCCTTCCTCTTGAACGCTGTCAACAGACCTGAAGAAAGCAGGGTGTCGCCAGGGAGAGAATAGGGCTTTGAAGTACATAAAGTGTAATTTCATCTAGGTCGCGTTTCTGGGCCGAAAAGCAATGGTTTGGGGTGGTAGTGAGTTACCAAGCAACAAACAATGCTTTGCTCTCAACTCCCCTTGTGCCTCCAAGTCTCCAAAATGAGTGTTTTGGTGTGATAAACTCTGCTGTGGCTGTAGCCATGCAGAAGAAATATGTGTGTTCCGTATCACTTTGGGAGTGAAGCCATCCCGTTTAATGAACCAGGATGCAGGTGTTACTGTGGACCTAGTTTGGTGGACTGGAGAAAAGGAATAACTGCACATGATGTAGCCATCTGTTGCTGCATCAGAAGCAGTATCCCCTGATTTTGGGTAATGTCTGTCTTCATTGGTGGTTTGAGATAAGTGGATTAAAGAAAATGCATGAAAAGCGTTCGTGTCCTCCATTTCTTGGGCAGACCTCTTCTGATTCATTTACAGGGTGCTGCATAACACAGGTTGTTCCTTTTCCTCGGAGAGACCACTAGTTATAGGAACAGGCATGGGATAGAATGCACTTTCTAGGGGCAAAAATACTTTGCCTTTTTGATGGTACTTCTGTAAGTAAAAGCAGTAGGTGGTGTTCTTACTGCTTCTTACACCTTTTCCTCCCTGATTAGCTTTGAGGTCTGTTTTGGTATATGTGTGTACCCTGTATGTCTCTGTTTCTTTGTGGTTATAATTTTCCAGTTAGCGCTGAAGTCTCCTAAATTATGTCTGCAACTCCTTCCTCAGGCAGGCCTGACTGGCTTTGTGCGGGAAAAGTCCTTGGAAATCTGCACTAGCTTCTCTGAGCAAAAGTGTCTGGGAGTTCTCCAAGGTTTTAACCTCAAGGAGATTACAGTAAGTTGGATTTATATTTTGAAGTACATCTCAGCTGACCTATCTCTCCAGGATAAAAATCTGGAGAGATAGAAAGATTTCAATACAAGTCCCTACCATTGGTCTGCATAGCATCTTTCCCCCTGGTTGCTGACTGTATGCTCACATTTTGGTATTTTTATTTCTTAGAATGTTGTAGCACGCAGTGGAGATATCTTAAAATGACAAGCAAAATCGGCCTGTTGAAAGCCTCCATATAATTACTGAAGTGGGCCATTCTGCTGCTACTAACAATGGTCCGAAATTCACTTCTCGTGGGATTCGTATAGTGCTCTTTTTGTCCTGCCCCAGGTGCTTCATGTTATAAATGCTGGTTTGGCTGGTATTGTTAGACTTAAGAAGAAGCTAAAATGCAAAATTCTGTTATTCTTGCTGGTTTATTTGTGATAGAAAAGCAGAGACTGTAGAGCAAAGTTTGAGGAGCTTCCTGCATAGAGGGTTCCCTGTTTTGTAAGGAATATGTTGCTTTGGATTAACTGGAAAAGAGATTCAGAAGTTTCTGTGTGCTTTTCAGCTGGACAGGGCTTTTCGCAGTTACTGAAATGAAATTAATTTCCAAGTGTATTTGTGATGGTGGTGTGTTTTGGGTTGTTTGCTTGTTGGTTGGCTTTTTATTGTTTTTTTTTTAATCCTGTGCCTTCAGGTAGAAAAATCTATTAGAGTTATTTCTGAATCTGAAAATTGTTGCTCTAGTGATGGAGTTTTAAACGAGATGTGTGCTAGTGCAGGGGTTTTTTGGGGGGGTTGGGAGAATGGCGGTGGGGAGTGAGAATTTTTTTATCTAATTACTTTTATACTGTTACTAAACTTCTCTTTCTGCAAGCAGAAAGTGTGTGCTTATGCCAATGGGATTCACATAAGAAGACATTTATTTTTGATGGGTTGTGCCTTTACATGAATAGGGAGATTGAAGAGAACAGCAGTCTCTAAATGAGATTTGGATTGTTCCTTAACATAATAAGTTCTTTGAAACCTCAGTCTACTTATATTCTGTGTGCAGCCTAGACCTGTTTGTAGAGAGAGACCAGAGAAACGATTTCTTCCTTGCTGTATGTTTTGTGCATACCCATATTAAGATTCTGTACGGTAAAGGGTGAGAGCTATTCAGTCAGTCTTTATTTCTGGCATGGCCTGATCCCAAACTACAGTAGCCTTATTTTAATGAGTAGCTGAAAGGCAGGGAGAAGTGTACTCTTTGCAGCCATCCAAATTGTGATGTGGAGCTCTGCATGGGATGCAGAGGATAGAAGTGGTGGTCGTAAGAACAAAATAACTGGCAACAAAACTGATGCCAAACTATTTGGAGAGTGGACCTAGCAGGTATATTTATCTACAATAGCAATGACTTAAATAGTTTCAGCTCTGCTTCATTGGACAGCATAATAGCTGTGTGAATTTCTATAATTTTTACCGGGGAAGTAGTTTTGAAGAACCTGCTATAACTGCTGAGTTTTGTGGAAAAGCCAGACTTCAGTGATGGCTGAGAGTGTTTCAAGCAATGATGCTTCACGCTGCCATTTGGGACATGGACAAGCAGGCGAGTTTTGATTCCCTTGAACAGAAGATCAGGGGTCTAGTGTGAAGGAGGTTCAGCATTAAGGTTAAATTTCCAGGGCCTAGCTCATGTTGTCCGCCATGGAAGTAAAATACTGTTGGTGAGATGAGTAAGAACTGTTTTTCTTAAAGAACAGCATTGTTGTAAATTAAAAGGTTGCTGACAGTGTACGTAAAATAAGAAAAAGTACGTTAGCTGATGTTTACTGGCCAGAAGTTTACCAGCTTCAGATGTGAGAAGAGCTGCTAGAACAGAGCTTGCTGAAGTTCAATATGACAATTAGCAAGCTGTTGAAATCCTGAAGAGAGTGGCTGGATAACTTGTGCACAACTCTGGATACTCCGTGTTTACTTCCTTCAGCTGATAAGGAAACACCTAGCACTGTAAACATCTGTGATAAGGTACAGCAAAACTGAATGTAGACACAGGAAGGGAAAATGACCTGACTGGTATAAATAGGTTACTCTTAATTTTTACAGCTTTGTAATTGGCTCTTCTACAGATATGGGATTCTTCTGCGTTTAGAAGGGACTATCATTTCTTTCCTTTGGGTAGACACCAGCTCTGACTTTGAGTATGGTTAACTGGAGCTGACAGAGAAGGATGAGTTAAAGGTAGTTTTCCCACTGAGGCCAGTGTATCTGGAAAATATAATAGGAGACTAGTGGCCAACTTCACAGTGGCTTGATCCCAGCATGCTGTAGGAGGGTGTATAAAGCTGTTCCCAGTTCCCTTAACACTTGAGGCAGGAGATATGAGGGACTGTATCCCCACAAAAGTGGACCATGGAGCTGGCAGTAGCTTACTGAGTGCCTTGTCAGTGTTGTAGATGTCCCATGTAGAGCTTAACAGTGTTTGCCTGTTTCTTGAGTCTTCCTGCCTCACTTCAGGGACTGTCTCCAAGCTTTTTTTGTATTAGTTATCTGTCATCATCAGTGGCATTTAGACTTGTTTCTTTTTCATCCTCTTCCCTGCCTCCCCCTCCGCAGTGAATCACAGAAGGGCTGTTTTTCTTAGTCATTAGATGTAGGTGTTTGCACACCCCAGCACAGGCAGATCAGGAGGAAAATTTAGCAGACAGCTGTCTGGCAATTTGAAATTAAACAAGAAGTACTTTTGTGGGTTCTAATTAAAAAATTATTTTTTGTAAACAAGAAGTATATGTGTAGTAGCTATAAGATTCTTTTCTACAAATACGAAGTACAGTTAGTTTGTTGTATTCTTTATGAGAAGAGGAGGTCGTTATAATTTTGCTCCACCTTGCAGTGAAAATACGATTTTTTTTGGTTTTTTTCCTTTGTGATACCCCATGTTTGATATTTATCTCACATATGCTTTCTTTTGTATTGGCTTTTATTTTCAGCTGTGTAACTCCCTTTTGGCTTCTGACCATGGCTTGGCTGTTCATGGAGAATTATTGAGGAGCTCATCTCCTATTCTTATGCAGATACGGAGAGTCAGATAGGTCACCAGTACGGGATGTCAGGAAGTACAATTAACTTTATAAAGCAAGAATTACTCTTGCCATAATCTTACTTAATGTAACAACACAAATGTTGAGATATTTTGAGACCCTGCCCTTGGCCACTTGAGGTGATAGGGGAAATACTAGCGGAAAGGACCTTCCAGATGAGGTTTTCCTTTTACCTGGGCTTCAGAACTGGTAGGCTCCAGAACTATAATGGTGATAGGCTGAGTGTTCCAAACTGACAGGGATGTTTAGAGTGGTGTTACTCAGTAGGGGTAATGCTGACCTCAGGTGACAGACCATGTGTATTGGTCTTTTCCTTCTTACTTGCAGTGATTCAGTGGATATGAAGCTGGTTAGAGTGTTTTATAAACTCATCACTTGCCTGGAATACTCACCTAGTTGGATTAGCTGAAAAGAAGCATGAAGTGTCCCAGTGCCTGCAAAAGAGTGGATCAGGGATCCATCTGGCTTGGATGTTACCTAACTTTGGAAGTCTTGGTGTTTAATATTTTTTGTATCTCCCATTCACACATTAAAGTATGATATAAGAATGGAAACATACTTTTCATGCTTCTGAAGTAATGGTAATAAATAAGTAATTAATTCAGAACTGTGATAATGACTGTTCAGGTATAAAGAGCAAAGGAACACGGAGAAGCAGAGTGGCTGGATGAGTTTGAGGGTGTCACAGAACTGTCAGTGAAAAGGCATCTGGGAAGCTGATAAGGTGAGTAATATTTGTTGTGTTCTTTGGAGATTTGTGTTTTTCTGTGGTAGATGTGTGTTCCAGCCAGTCACATAATGGAATTTCGGTGAGTGGAGCAGCATGGAAACGCTGACCTGTTACTGACCGAGGTGGTTGCTCCAAGAAGGCGCTTTGCAAGCGAGCCGATGGTGCTTTTTGATATGGGCCTCAGTAGTGCTCCTTCCACTGCAGTGCTCAAAATTGTCACCTAAATTTTTGTGTTGCTTTACAGGGAAAATTTGCTGAAAGCCATTAGTAACAATTGTGTTCTAGTGCTTGAAGAGAGGCCAGAATGAAGTTGGATTAAAGGGCGTTTTGCCCTTGAGTTAAATGGCACTTTGGAAAATGCTTATCTGGTTTGTATTGTGCAAACATGGGACTTTAAGGTTCCCGTTGCAGTGGTAAGGCTGGATCAAAGGTCAAGGTATAAAAATGTGAAGAATTATGATATTGTACCAGATGTAGGTAAAATATGCTTCTGAACTTTGTACTAATTGAAATAAATTACAGGATTTTTTTTTTGCTTTTTAAGATTTTTAAATTTTGCTTTTCTGGCAGGTAAAATTTTGAGGCTACTTAAAGTTTTTTAACTAAAACTGCTAAACATGATTATTGAAATTCGTAGGCCTGACCATTGCCAAAAATTCTGTAACTGTTTAACTGAAATGCAGCTATTGTAGGTATGAATGTCGTATCAGGGGAAAGAGTGTGCCTTCCCTTTTATCTTTTGGTAGTTGTATTATACACTTTCTGTATGCTAATAAGCAGCTCATTCAAAATAGTGGTTTTTATTGTGCATACAAGCAACAGATAGCCTGTAAATGAAAATTCTAGTTGAAAATGGACAATTGTCTTTTCCTGTCCCATCAAAACCATATGTGAGCTCACTTAACTAGATTTTGATTTGATTTGCTATGCTTTTTAAATGGATGGAGAAAAGACTGGCATGTTATGTGTGACACCCAATAAAACATTTGAGAACCAGTACCCTTTTTGCTAGAACAGCTTTACATGCAAGCCAAATAATTACCTCCACGTGAAGAGAAAAGTAGTTTCAGAGGTTATAGTGCTGGTTTGTTTGCTCAGTTGAAAAGATTGTTGAATGATTGTTGTTTGCTGTGGCCTAAATTCTTGGATACTGAGAAAACCAAACTTGCTCTAGAGGAAACTTTTGTGACTGCTGAAGACATTATGAGGGCATATTTGACAGTGAGCTAAAGAGAATACAGCTTCAACCAAATGTTACATTTCTCTCTTCTTGCCTCTGTTTCAGATGTCATCTCTACCAAGGAGAGGAAAATCTGTAGCCAAAGCCCCTACATCAGAAGAACTACCTTCATTTCTTAATTCGTAAGATCTTTTTTTCCTTAGGAATGTTTTAAAGGTTTATGCTAAGCATGAGCAGTTGCATAAGAACAACATTCAGTTTCTGAGAAGTTGATTAAAAGGTTTTCATGCACAAACCTATTATAAAACACAAATTACTTGTGCTTCTACCTGCTCCTAGTGAAGATGGGTTGAAAGTGAATTGCCAGTTGCCCAAACAGAATCAGATGTGTACACATCCCAGGAACTAGCTTCATAAAAGTTGGGAAATTGTTTAAGCCATTAGTCCTGCAGCAGTGTGGAAGACCTGTGTTTGTTGAGTCTCTCTACCTTTCTGTTAATTTTTCCTGTTTACTTCCTTTCATGCCAGAAAACACTCAGACTAGCTTGCTTAGGTAATTTTTTTATTCTCATAAGCAATGTTATTGATTCATTTGTTTTTCAGGACCTCTGAATCAGAGGAGGAAGAGGAAGAATGGAAGCCAAAAAGCAAAGTTGCCAGGAGACCTCGTTTGCCAAAGAAAACTGAGGCAAAAACTAAAAAAGCTGCTGCTCCACGGTCAACTGTGGCCAGCAAAATGGTCAAGAAGGTAGCAATAAAAGAGGAAATGGTGAGTATCTATAAGCAAGAGGCATTTAATTACTGCTCTTGGGAAGTAACCTAAACAGTTTTTCCAACTCTGGTTCAGTTGGTTGCCTGAGTCTGATCAGCTCATGCAATTCCACTGTTCCTGTGAATGTTCAGTATGTTGGATAAACGGGACTGTGTTATGCATTAAAGTGTCCATGATGTAAGTATCCTCCTTGAAAATTTTGGCCAATGATAATGGGATGTGGTTTTCCCTGGAGATCTCTTTCAACAAGGTAAGTAAATAAATGCCTCTGTTCTTTCTGTAATATCTCTGGTTTTGGTATTGCACCTTTGATGTTTTCTACCTGTTCACTGTCTGGGTGCCACAAAAAAAAGGCAGCCTATGCTTATATTTCCTTGCATGGCTGTTCAACCCAGTAAGGATTGCAGTTTTATTATTATTAATATAAAATGCAGTTCTGTTGAAAATTACTGAAATTCTATTGAAATTCTGTCAACTATTAACATCTGAGATCACACTGTGACAGAAGCAAGTCCTTCTGACTTCTGAAGATGATCTCTGGGGAAAGTCAGGAAAGAAGGTGTGGCTTGTCCAAGGTTAAACTGTATCTTGGCCGACCAGATCTCAGTTCCAGTTCCCATGCTGGGAACCTAACACCTCAGAAGAGTGCTTCCCTGCTCTGCTGTTTCCTGTTTTGTTGACATGAATGGAGGCAAAGATTGTAGGTCAGTGTCTTCTGAAGGAAAGTCCTATTAAATTCTTTGCAGGATAATTTTATTTGAGCTCCTAAATCAGAGGTCTGCTCTGTGTGTTCGTATTGTTTCTTCCATGCAAGATACATTTCAGGTTACTTGATTTCTGGCTTGGCATTTTGCTGCCAGAGACATTACTTGGGAAAGTGATGTCTGGTAGCAAGTCTTTTTAGAATTTAAATGAAATGTTGAACCACCTTTTAACAGTCAGTGCTTAATATGGTTTCAATGTCTTTTTGACAGGATGTATCCTTGCCTGTTGCACCTGCAGAAGATAATAAAATGCAACTTCTAAAGCCTAAGGAAGAAGATGCAGGCACTAAACCAAAAAGTTTGAATCGAAAGCCAGAAGTGCCTAAAAAAATGGAAATATATTCATTCCAAGAGAAAACCCAAAACAGTTTAATGAGTGATGAAAAACCCTCAACAAGTGTTCCTGTAGTGAAACAAGAGAAATGTGAGGAGGAGTTTGCATTTGATGAACCACCCTCTAAAAAGATTAAGTTGAATACATGTCCTGAAGGAAAGCCAGTTAAAAACCTGGGAGGCAACAAAATAAAAGAAGAATTTGAAATGAACTGGGATATTGTACAGGTATAAGATCTTTTCCTTTTTTGAGGTACCAATGAAACTATTTCCTACATAATTAGCACATAGAGTCTTAACATACAGTTTCAGTCCTCTGAAGTTAAGTAGTCATTTAGCTTCTGCATAGGTTGTCATAAAATGTGTATAAATATAGATGTTGGTTGGTAGCTGTTAAAGCTTCAAACTTGTACATCATTTTAATATCTGTGACTTCGGGTGTCCTTAGTGCAAAGTTTGCCTGTAACAGTCTGCATGGTTCTCCTGTATCAGCACATGGGGGTTTTTGTGGATGTACACAACTGAAACTCCTGGAGGAAGGGGTGCTGAAAGGTTTGGGATGTCTGTGTGCAGTTTTACAACTTAATATTCAGTCAGTATTTAGTTGATCATTTAGTTGTAGAGACTAATTTGAGAATATTTATCAGTTTTATGGTTCCTTCAGGAATGAGATTTGCCTTCCTCACACAACAGTTGACAACAAGGGAGATGTCATCTTTGTTTTTGTAGGATTTTAACTTTGAAGCCATTCAGGTGGAGGCAGTTTTAGCATAACTCTTGTGCTGGAAGCCTGGCTGTGTGACCATGGAAGATTTTAATGTGAATAGAATGGGAATAGATAGGACACATTGTATTTGTTATCCTTAGTACTGTCTGCTTAAGAAAGCTGTAAAATTTTGTGAGTTTTCTCACATATTCCTGGAAATACATATGGAGAATTTGATCCTTGTGTGTGCTCTAAAAGGAGTGAATATGACTGTGCAGGCGTTGTTGTATTCTTAGGCTTCACAATGAAACTTTTGAAAGGCTTTTGTATCAGCCATCTATGGTAACTACTATAGTGAAGTGCAAACAAATTGTGACGGTTAAAATGTTACTAAGATAAGTTGCTTGTATGGTGTGTCAGTGATTCCATATTGATACACTATAACTTTAGAAAGCTCTACAAACACGTACAAAAAAGTACGTAGAAAGCTCTCCGTACAAAATCGTGTTTAACTTCGCAAGGCTTGGTTTGTCTTGAAACTGTCAGTAGTATCACTAGTTTCCTGTAATTGATTGAGTGGGATTTGGATCAGCTCTGGTTTTGTGGGTTTTGTTTGTTTAGCTTAACCATGTGGTATATCAGTATTGGCTTAAAAAAAAAAAAGTTCCAAGTTTTCTGAGATGATGTGTACAGTTTATGGTCTTTCTGTTTTGTTTTATAATTGAATTTTTTTCTTCCTTGGTTTTTTTGTTTGTTTGTTTTTGGTTTTGTATTTTTCCCAAGAGGTACTCCTTCCTGCTTTTTTTTTTCTGTGGTTGCAAGTTTCTGGAAACATTGGTTGCTGCATGTCTTGCTGAAATACTGGATTTGGTGGCTGGATGCAGGAGAAGCCTGGCATCCTGTTTTACGGAGGACAGTAGTCTCTGCTGGCCAGTGTAATGTTCTGGGAGAGGGTTTGAATGTTGGATGAGAGGCTGTTTAAAGGAATCTACCATCTCTCTTAAATGTGTTTGGTTGTTGTGTTTGGTTTTTCCTCTCCTTTGACAGGCCTTGTCAGAAATAACAAATGTTGAACCCTGGGTGTGTGCAAACTTAATTCGGCTCTTTCAAGAAGAAAACACGATTCCTTTTATTGCTCGGTACCGAAAAGAGCTCATCAATAACCTGGAGGCCGATGCCTTGCGAGAAGTGCAGCAAACATTGGAAGAGCTACGGTAAGAGGGTCTGGGTGGGAGGTGAGTAACAACTGGCTGCTGCTTCTGTGTCCCTTGTTTTACCTCCTTGTACACACTACAGCTGTAGAGAAACTAATAAAGAAAAAGGTTTAAAACTGAGGTAATTATGCTTGATACCTGTCTGGGGTTTTGTTGGGTTTTTTGGTAGGTTGGGGTTTTGTTGGGGTTTTTTATCTCTAAGTAAGAAGAAATCTAGAGTTATTAATTGCCAAAGAAAAACTAATGTCTTAATTTCTTTGCAGTTTCTTAAAACTGCACCGAAAAATCATGTACTAATAGAGTAGTTTATAATTGCTGGAAATACATAGCATGATGAGATGGAAGCTCATCAAAAGAATGAAAAAGAATCACTAAGAATCTCTTGGCTCCTTGCTTGGATCAGGGAAGCTTCTAGTGAAGAGCCCTTCTTGAGGCTGGAGTGTACCAGGAGATGAGGCTAAACTATCCCGTATCACTGCAGGGAAGAAATGATCAGCAAAGCTTGTTGTGGCGATGGATGAGACTGCTTTCATCTTGCTTTTGAGTGGCCCTGTGTTCTTGAGATGGCAAGGGAACAGACTTGTCAGCTGTTCTGTCAGCTTGGTGTCATCCTCCTTGTACTCCCTGCTAATCCCTACCAAGAGATTCTTTTCAGGGAGGGAAGGTGGCCTGAGAGAGTTCTTGTCTGAACAAGTAGTTAAATAATAACAAAATACCTCTGCTGCTTGCAGTTGCTCCCATGTATCTTTTTGAAGACTTAGGAGTTTAAATCTGGTAGCCTGTACTTGATGCTGCAGAACGATCTTGGTATGAATTGCAGCTGTAAGAGCTCATCAGTGTGAATTTATTCCAGGACCTTTTTGTTTGTCTTCCAGCCTAGTAATCTTATGGAAGTGTATGGAGCAGTAATGACTATCAGTGTTAGTTGATAATTTTTCTTAAAGCTACCACAAGATGTTATGATACAGTTTTGAACTAATTGAAGAGAGAAGAAAGTGGTTAGAAACTTTTGGATTATGGACTTGGTTTGTTGAGGGTTAACATGAGATAGAATCTTCAGGGGTTTCAGAGTTTCAGCAGGGTAATAGACAAGGTCACAATCAACAGACTTCCTAATTCACTGTGAAATGTGACTGTTAACATTAATCTCTTGCATTTTAGTACTGTTTCAAAGAAGACACATACAATGATACAAAAGTTGAAGAAAGAAGGGAAGTTATCCAGCTGCCTTTTAAAAGGATTGCTAAATTGCAGAACTTTGGAAGAATTAGACCATGTGGTCAGTACTCAAGTCTTTTTTAGATCAACCTTCGTTTAAATGTAATCTTGCATAACTAAATAGTGCATAATGTCAAGTGCATTGCATGATTGAAACACTTCCCTGCTTTTTAATAACTGGTTTTGTTTTGTTTGGTTTTTTGTTATAAGTCTGCACCTTATAAAACTGGGAGTAAAGGCACCAAAGCCCAGAGGGCCAAGCAGTTGGGATTAGAACCTGCTGCTCTCTCCCTCCTGCAGAATCCTGTGGAACTCAATCTCTTTTCTTACATTAGACCCAATACCAAAGGTAAGTGCCCTGCTTCTATGAGCAGTAATGTTCTAAATGTCTGAAAATATTTTAAATGGGGAATTACTTTAATTGTTCTGATGTTGCTGGAAGTTAGGCAGCTACTTTCTATTCAACAGTGCTTTTAGCAACATGTGGTAAGAGTTTACATTTAACACATTTAATGACTCTCCAACCTTTCCTGTCTCTTTGTATTGTAAATAGTAATAATTATGGTATAGAAAAGACATAAATCTTATAGTTGACATGTATACTTACTGGTAAGAGAGAGGGAACCACACCACACACCTGAGACCTCGCCATGGTTCTACTTGAATTGTTTCCTGAAGATTCAATGCTGAGTGTACAAGAGGCTTATGCTCATACTCTGTACTGAAGGAAAGGTCACCCAGCAAAGCATATCTTAATAAAAACTGGCCCAGGGGATTGGGAGTGAGCAGGAGAGTTTTTGTGTCTGAATGACAGTAGGGACTGGAGAAGATGTAATCTCTGAAATTTGAGCAAGAACTTTTAACAACATGATTGGCACGTATGGACTGCAGAATTGTGTGTCTTTGTGAATGCAGTTATGGCTGGATCTGTAGGGGGCAATCTCTGACAATAAAATGTGAAGATTGCTGCAGCCTTCTGTATGATGTTAAAATAGAGATGTACTTCTATTCTTCCCTGCCCCAACACATACTTTTTGAATTTCAGCATAAAGGTACTGAACCTCCTGAGTAAGGCTGACTCTTACTTTTCCCACTTCAGTTTATTTAAATATTGCTTATAAAATTCTGCTAATATTGCAATGAAAATCAGTTACCAAATATTCTGGTTATTAAATCACTGCATTTCAGCATATGTCATTACTTCATACAGCAGTATATTGCAGCCATATATCTGACTATTCTGGTGCAGGCTAAAGAGCCAAAAGAAATCTTCACTGTGAAAGTTCAGATAAATAATTTAGAGTAAATACAGAAGGAAGTGCTATTTGTTGCAGCATAAACATTAGTTTTTGAAAATCAGTACACCTATTTTTAATTTTGTGCTAAAAATAATGCTGCTTAGGTTTATATAATGGTCTGCCTTTGTAAGACATCAGAACTTATATACATCTATGAACTGGGTCACTTTTATCACCTTGGGAGCCAGTTTGACGGCTTATATACAACTTGAGATCAGAGTGATTTTGTTTTTTTAAAGGAATGAGCCATTTTCATCAAATCTTAATATTTGGTTCTTTTAAATTCTCAGTGTTTTTCAACTTACCCTAAAAATAAACTGAAATAAAAACAGCAGTTCATGTTTCAAGGCCAGACATTTGAAAGTTAAAGAAGCAGGCTAACCAGAAAACTTTGTTCTTCCTTTTAGTTGTATGCTTGGTCAAAAATTTCTCCAATTACACAAGCATGTGCTGGTGGACAAAGTAAAGTGCCTGTGTGAGTGGTGCTTATTGAATGGGAACTTTCTGATTGTTTCTCTGACTGGTTTGGGCCTATGCTATCTTATTCAAATTATCTACTTGAGTGTATCAGTTTGTGTTCAATATGATGCATGTCTTCAAATTCCTTTAGCTTTGTGTTCTGACAGTACTTTTACTGTAAGAAACATTAACTTGTAGATGTAAGGATCCAAATTGTACAACTTCTGATAAGTTTAAGCACTTAAAAATTTATTCTTATTCTCACCTTTTTTTCTTTCTGGCAGGTAAGTTTAGCTTCCTTGTCTTAAAAAGGGACAAGATAATTTTTTTTTTTTTTTATAGTGTGTAACTTTATAAACTAATCAGAAGCAGGGTTCTGGGTTCAGTATAATGAATAGCTAGAGGTGTGCAGCCTGTTAAAATGGTGTAAATAAAGCTGTCCATGAGGCAGCAGAATGAAAAGTAACATGCTGCAAGAGACAGTTAGTGCTGCATCTGCCAGCTCTAGGATTCTTGCTGTTTGCTCTGAAGCATTCATTACTGACTCTTGCTAGAAGCAGGGGTAGATATATTGAATTAAAATACAAGATGTCTGTTTTA
This sequence comes from Edolisoma coerulescens, assembly GCA_013397115.1. Taxonomy (NCBI): domain Eukaryota; kingdom Metazoa; phylum Chordata; class Aves; order Passeriformes; family Campephagidae; genus Edolisoma; species Edolisoma coerulescens. The sequence continues at coordinate 370,047 of VWZW01004301.1, read as the reverse complement.
TTTTGTTATCTCTGCTTCTGGTCTAATTCAATCCCTGTGCTAAGGAGAATTATGGGCTTCCTCTTCTGGCCATTTGAAGTAAAGAATGGGTTCTGCTTGTTGGAAATTAACTGATTGATTCTGTTATCTCTCCAGAGATATGAAGACATTTATAACTTCATGTCTTTGAAGGCATTTTATAACTTCACTGTTTCATAGGAGAGGTTGATGGTACCCTGACCTCAAAAGTGTTGCTGTGCAAATTCTTGCTACAATACAGTGAAAATATTAAACTTTTCCACAGAGAAAAGACAGGATTACCTGCAAAGAATTTTAGGCAGTTTGCACATCATTAGCAAAATATGTAGACTTCTGCTGCAGTTACTCATTTTATTGAAACCTCAAAAATTATATTTAAATATCCAAGTTTACTATTGCACAATTGACATCACAAATGTCAAGATCTGTTAGCATCAAAGTCAAAAAAATTACTTTTCTCTAATTTTAATATAATTTTGACTTATGATACTACATCGGTCACTTTAGGCTCATTGAAAATATAATAGTTTCAGATGTTTTGGAAAGGATGCTTTAGTTGATAAAAAAATTTTAATGAATTAGGATTCTTTGAAACCTTTGCAAGTCAGTCAGATATCTTTAATCAGTTTGCTTTCAGCTTGCATATATTTTCTTAGTGCTTGTGCAGTTGCATAAAGTAACTTTTTAGTTAGTTTTTTATGTAATTATTAACCTTATATTGTAGTTGACTGCATATTCTATAATTATTTTTCTTCTAAGGGCTTGCAAATATCCAGGAAGTAGAGGCTGGAGTGCAGCATATTTTAGCAGACATCTTTGCTAAAGATAAAGATACACTGGATTTTATCAGGAAATTGTAAGTTTCATTCTTACTTTCTAAACTTTCTTGCTTATGTGGTAAAATGCAGTCTCCTGGCAGATACAGGACTTTTTCTAAACGATGTGAAAACAGTGTTCCTGTGAGATGGATTTAGGTCCATTCCTGTGTATGTTCATTGGCCCTTCTGCCTGTCAGTGCAGGAGAGATCTGCTGTGAGCATGGCATGATGCTGTAACTCCCAAAGAATGAAAAACTCTCTGTGCTCTGCCCTATATGTAGTTGATCTCCCTTGCAGTTAGTGACCCGTAAGGGAGTTTTCTCTCCATGCACTTTCTTCAAGTGACAACTTTTCAGAAGTGGATCTGCTTAAGCTCCAATAGCTGACTTGACACCAGTCAGTGTAATTAGTGTGCAGTGGTGGTTGATTTTGGCATTGGTAGCCAATAAGGCAAACAAATATGACTGTTTTTAAAGCAGAACTTACTGATTCTTTGATTGTGTTAGCTGAATTTAAGTTTTCTTACGTTACCTGACTTCAGTGATGTTATGTCTGGGGAGTTGGTGTGACATGGTGATAGTCACTTGTTATTTTATTTTGTCTGCTGTGGGCCATCTGGGACAGAGAAGAGAGATATCAAAGAACATGCACCACCTTAGGAGCATGCAGTGTTGCTTTGAATCAGCAACGTGATAATTTCAATGAAGGGGTTGTTTTGTAAGGGATGTGCTGTCACTACCTGACTATCACTTTCATTATGTTGGCCACTGGAAGTTTCTTAGTTGAGTACTCAGTGCTTTCCAGATGAATCCTGTTGATCTGAAGTGTGTCGTATGCATGATAATCATGAGGAGCATTCAGGAAGCTATCTGTTTGGGATCCCTGATACTACTAAAAATAATGAAAACTTTTATGGGTGTTTAATGCAAAAAGCAAGAAATTAATTTTGAGGCTGGGTAGATTCAAGAGAATGTAGCATTTCTGTGAAATAGATGACTACTGTCATTTTTTTGTAACTTCCCAAAATTTGTTGTGTGAAGCTGAACCCATAACTGAACAAACTGAAGTGCAGGTGGTGGCTTTTGAATTTCCATTCCCTTAAGGAGGAGGGCTGTGATTAGCTTTTTCTGCTTGATTGTCTTCTCTTGGTGTATTACAGTCAGTACACATTATGTCACCTCATCATTAAGTTATATCGTCCAGTTCTGCCGGTAATTAGAGTTAACGTCACTTGTAATTGAGCAGACTCCAAACTTCATTTTTATTTGATCTGTACAGTAATAATGACTTGTTACAAGTTTCACGCTAAAATACCTACAAGTATCTGATTTTCTTCTATTCAGATGTCAGCAAAGGTACATTTCCATCCAGTCAACGTTGGCAAAAGTGTCATCCAAAAATGGAAATGAAAAAGATATTGATAAATTCCAACTGTACCATGAGTTTTCTTGTAACATAAAGAATATTCAGCATCATCAGGTACACCTTCAAATTTTAATATCTTTTTCTTAGAATTTTAACTGTAGTAAATGTTGCTTTGTTTTTGAATTTTTTTGCTTAAAACTGATTCTAAAGATACGTTCTTTTTCTTTGCAGTTATCAGAGGTAATAGAGGCATTCAAATTCTTGAAATGCAGGAATAAGCTCTTAAACTGTTTTAAGAAACAGAGCAAAGGACTGCTATTCAGTACCCCAAAATGGGTTTGTTTTGCAAGTCGTCATTATTCCCTTCTGTGAAGCATCTTTGGTTTTCCTAAGCCCAAAGCTTAGACTTATATAATTAGATAAAGAAAGGAGGGCTGAAGCAAACTTACTAGCTGATGAGAGGCTGACTTGATAGCTAGGCTACCCCTGTTACTGAAGTTCACAGGCTGAGGTGTGATGCACTCAGAGCAACTGTCAAGACCTCTGCATAATTCATAACTAATCACCAAGTGAATTGTCTTGTGTTTTGGTCACAATCACTTAGCATAAAAAAAACCCAACAAACCAAAAAAACCCAATAAAAACCAAAAATCCCAAGCCCAAAACAAACCATAATATCACAGAAAACAGACCCACTTAGATGCTTCTAACTGGAAATGTCCCTTTCCTTTAGAAGGCTCTGATATGCTGTCATTTTTTCTGTGCTTTCTGTTTTAAACCAGTGTGTTTTGAATTAATAAAGGATTCGTTTATTACAAAAAATATATCACAACATGGATGGGCTAATTTTTAAGCTGTTTTTCCCCTTCCAATATGAAAGGTGTTAGGTGAAAGACTAAATAGCTACTGGTGATTTCAATAAGCAGGTCTTGTATCGATATTTGAAGAGGTACCTGTGGTTGTTCTCTTTGTAATAAGTATGAGCATTTACTGTACTTATATTGGTAATTATTTGGTGAAAAGTTGCTTCTAGAGGGTCTGGAAAAGTTGATAGAGCAATCTGTTGGCTACTGTGGTAACATTGACAAAGATGGGTGGATTCATCAGGAGACTGTGTTCTGAGGTATGGATTCTTTTGTGTCCTTTGTTGTTGAAGGAATACTTGAGCTGTCAAAGAGTATTTAGTTTTACCTGTGCTCACAGTGGTGAATACCACGATGTTCACTCAATACATGTTGCATAAGTGTTTCCTGGGATGATGGTATGATTTACTTCTTGTCCAAGGCATCCCTTTTTTGACTTAAGGAAACCTGTTGCTTAGCTACAGCAAGGGCTAAAAACTGTATTTTCCAAACCTGGTCAGCACTTTGACTCTGTGGCTGCACAGTTTCTTATCCAGAATGTGTCCTTAGTTTGTCTGTTTGATGTCAAGATTAACTCGATCTGTTTTGCTTTATTCTTCACTGTGTCTGCTGCTAACCTGAATACCTCTTTCTTTTACCCATTCTGGCTCTTCAGAGAAGTAATAAGCGCTGATTTTGTAGCTGGCAGTCCTGTAATCAGGGGGTGGTTTTGCACGCTTACGTGCTGTATTTCATCTGTATATTTCTGCTATTGACTATTCTAATGCAGTATTTCTGTACTGGGAATTGTAGAAGTCCGAGTTGCTTGTGCTTCACAGAAGTTTCAAGGCTCAAGGTGTGACAGGTTGCTCTCTGTACTAGTTGAGCAAAAAATGCATTTTATGATAGTTTCTGATATGTAAAATTTGCAGAGTTCCTTGTTCTGTAAATATACTGTAACTTTTCGTGTCTGTTTTTGGTTCTTGGGTCCTTTGTTCATTTTTCAGTTTCTCTCTCTCTTTTGTATTTTGACAGTGAAATAAGGAGAGAAAATTTTTCTCTTTATCTGCTGTTTCTTCAATAAACTTAAACCCTGGTATTGTACTTTTGGAAGTCTTTCTCATCATCTTCATTTTCTTTATTACTTGACCTTATTCCCCTACTGATAAAAATTTCCATTTTTTAATGTCTTTTATTTTCTTGGGTTATGACCATCCTTTTCAATCCCTAAAAGTCTTTATTTTTGCCTTCACCTAAGACTGTGAAGAGATAGTTCCTTTGTGCATTTAAAAACCAGTAAAAGTATTTTTCAAGAATAGAGTTCAAGATGTCTTCAAGAGAAGAAATTCTTTGGTTTGGCTCAAGATTATTAAAAGAAGCTTATACCTGAAAAAGATATAGGAAAGCCTGAAACTCTGAGTGATTTATAGAATTTTCTAATCCCCCAGGATAAATAGGTGTGTTTGAAGAACAGTTGTAAAACTTATTGCTTTGAAGACCTTCTCTACTGCTATCGTGTCTGTGCACAGACAAGTGTTCTGAATGCCTTTTGGTAGATGCAAAAGTCAGCTTTAAATCACCTCTTTTCAGAGTTGCAAATACAGGATTCCATAAAATACCACACTGAAACTTGTCATCACCTGAGTATGGGAGTGCAAGTGATCTTAAAGACCTGGGTACAGCTCTACTCTGGCTTAGATGTGAGTATAGGGGGTGCACAGTAGCCTGGCATGTTACCTGTAGGAGAATAAGCTGTGGCTTTATGACCAAAGCACTGGCAGCTGTGAGTGTGCCTTGCAGTGTGTGTTGCAGTGAGTTAAAGTGCTGTGCAGTGAGCTGTGCTGCAGCTTGGCTCTGCAGCTCTGCAGCTGCACATGCTGTAGGTCTGGGTTACTTCCTGTGCCACTGTCATTTTTTTCCACTGAGACATGTCATTTTGTCTTGTTTGAGTCCTGAAGTAATCAGGACTGGTGTGGAGTCAGGTTGTTTGAAAAAGTTAAAATACTAAAACTGTAATGAGAAAAAAACTTTGTTGTTTTAGTCAGCTTTAAAAGCTGACTGCAGATTTTGACATGGTCAGATACCCTGTGGGTGTTTCCAGCTGGAACGTTTTGCTAGCAGGAGGTTCAGTCACAGCTTCTTCCTTTGGCAGCAAGGACAACCTGACCGGACTCTCTTAGGACATAGCTGAGAAGCAATACCAACACTGTCATAACTAAGGAAAAAAAGCCTTTCAAGAGTTTATTTGAATTTTTGACTAATTGTAAACAGTTCAGTGTTTGTGTACGCCCTGGGGTTGCTTTCCTGTATTTGGAGAGGACTGAAATAGTGGGAGGAAAAGAATTCATGAATAAAGTGTAACGTTTGAGGCAAGTGCTCTATTTTCAATCTCATACTTAAGAAAGGAATTGGAAATTAAAGTCCTTGGCAAAGTATACAGAACTTACTCTGTGAGTTTAAGTCAATATGCAACATATAAGAGAGCTGTGCAAAATGAAGCATGTTGTATTTTTATGATAAATAGAATAAGGTTTGATGAATCTTGGGACTGGATCATATTGTTGTTCTTGCTTTCTCTGAAAAATGTATGTTGTTTCTAACAACCCTTGCCCTGGATCTGTTCCAGTCTCAGATAAAAACAGTCTTTTTCCAGAAGTGAAGACTGCTTTGTGACTAGAATAGCCAGATTTTAACCTGTTACTTAAAAAAACAAGCTAAACTAAAAGAGCTTTATTATATTAGAGAGAGAAATTGAGTAATTCTGTTCTTAATTGAGCATTTATTGGATGATAATTCTTCTCTGAATGCATCACTTAGAACAGGATAGGCAGATTGTTTGAGAATAAAAAATAAAAATAATATAAGTGACTGCATTAACAGCTGGTTTAAGTTTAGGTGACTGACACATTCTGCAGATGGAGTGCCAGGAAACAAAATGTGATGCAAATATTGACCCTGCTGACAGCATGCTGAATGATGACATTATAATTCTATCAGATATATTCTCTGTTGTGAGCATCACTTTGATTTCATTTTAACTTGACATTTAACTTTCTCTCTTTTTAAAAAACAAAATCAGAATAAACGTGAAAGCATTTGATTTGCTAAAATGTGTCTTTCTAATTTCTACGTGAAAACATTTGCTTTGGCAGTCGAGGTACCAGATGCTATAATATTTCACATGCAATCTTTATTATTAGCTTTGTTGTTCAATGATATGTCAGGCCTGGTATGTCACAAGAGCAGTAAGGCTGAGGAATATAAATTGGTACTATGTCCTGGAGTCATTTTAAGCCATTGTATTTAACATATGTGACATGTCTGAGTTAGCTAGTGATTGAATTAAAGTTCATGATTGACACAGAATGCTCTGTTGTGACAGTGCTCAGGGCCTGCTACATACAGCAACATGTGTAGTCATACAGGAATGTCAGCTTCGAGCAGGTTTCTTTTTTTTTTATTTTTCTGCTTTAAAATACTTTGGAAGGAAAGATGGAATCTAAAGATGTGGCTTTCATTTGTAGGTGCTTCTGAGTATTTTTCTGTTTCTAAAATCCACTGGTCAGAGTTTTCTTCCTATTAAGGTGAAGATTCAGTGTCTCCATAGTGAGATTAGACTAGGAGATATCCGCCAGAATCCTCCAGGATCCACGATTTGTATTGTGATCCCAGTTTTAAATCTAGAGTCACAGTCTTGCATTTAAAATTGAACTCTGTGTGCAGGTAGCACATACGCAACCAAATTTAGCTTTGGATCATGACTGTGCAGTTACGTACACAAGACTCTGTCAGAAATATATGCATGTGGTTTAAGGCTGGAGTGTTACTGTAAAGAGAGTGTTTACATCCTTTTCTGCTATTTGTGAACTAGGCATGGATAACGAATTTCATCCTCTTTCAAATTAAGCTGAGCGTCTTTGTGTCACAAGTTCTTGTTCATAATTTATTTTAAATTTGGATTGATCTTGGGAACAAAAATGAAATCTGAAGCATAGGAACAAGTTTTCCCCCTTCTGGTGTCTAGTTATGATTGGAATCACTTTTCAGTTAATTTCTTGAGTTTTAATTTGCGTTATTAAGTAAGATTATTCCACCACCTAAATTCATGCTGTCTTGTATTATAAATGTGTTTAAGATTAAATGGGATCCTGAGATTGCAGACTCCAGGAAAAATGTATTATTTGTTATGCCATGGCATGATTTAATCTGTGTTTAAATTGTGGATGTTATCTGTACATGCTACTACTTTGTGAACTGATTTACTGTACCACCATCCTGATTTGCTACAGAATGTCAAGCAAGTGCGTACACAAATGTTGATAAGTTTATCTTTTGGATATTTTGTGTGTCATCTGTCTCTGCCATTTATGTTTGCACTCAGATTCTGGCCATTAACCGAGGGGAAAATCTGAAGATCCTGACAGTGAAGGTCAACATTCCTGACGGGGTGAAGAATGAATTCTGTTCGTGGTGTGTCAATGAAAGGTCTGCATGGATACATATTCTTACAGAAATCTCTTTTTTCTATAGACAGCTGCATACTGAAGTGTACCTCATATGTCTCGTTTCATTAAGAGAACAAATTAAACAAATATTTATTAGATTAGATGAAATTTGCAAGTGGATGATTCTTATTCTGTATTTCCAACTGCTGTAGCATTATGCTGAAAAGATCATGCCTTAGGCTATATTTGCAAGTTCTGGCACCATTCTTCAAGCAATTGAATTTTTTTTAAACATATGCAAAGGCTGGTGAAATGTGTATATATTTTCAAATTGTAATATGCGTCACACCCAGTAGCCTTTACTGAAAGGACTTTGTAGAATCCCATAGAATATACTTCAAACTTCAAAAAATAGTTTCATATGCTCAATTGCAATGATTAAATAGGGCTGTCTTGGATTTTAGATCTGTGAAGTACATAACTTCAAGTTTCACAAATGTAAGGAATTATATGTTTAAACAGAACTTAATGGATTTAACAGACAAACCTAAACATAACAGCCTTCAATGCGTAACTCTCACACATTATGTGAACCATCTCTTGCATTTTGATCTCTGTTTAAGTTAGAAAACTGGACTGTAGAAAACAGATTCTTTTATTTCTTACTGATTTGTTCATATAAGTTGTTTGGTTTTTTTAAGCCTGTAGTGAGATGTTTAGTGTTGCATAATTTTGAAGGTCTTTTGCAAAAGTTTAGGTTAAATATATGAGGTTTTGTGCAGTATCTCTGTCAGTATTTTCCTAGAAACTGTACCTTGATGTCCTCTGTTGGAGAATATTGTGATCCAAACTGTGCATCTTCCTTGCATGTATAAAAAATTACTTTCTCTTTCTCAGTAGTTTAAGATATTGGGCATTTTTCTGATGGTGTCCTAGAAACTCCTTCCTTGCATTCCTAAAAATGAATAACCAAAAGGAGGGAAAAAACCAGGAAGAAATGCGCCTTTTAATGTATAAAACTGAATACTGTGATGCTGCTTTAGCATGTATTTCTTTTTCACAGTAAGTCCAAGAAGTGGATGTGGTAAAAATATTCCTTTTCACTGTAGAAATTTAATAGGGCTTTTTCCCTCTGAAAGGGAAGAATAGGGCTCTGAAAGTATTAAAATATTTTTTGGCCAGATACTATTACACTTAAATTGTATTATGCTAAGTAACTTTTTTTTTCCCCCCCAGGAAAATATCAGGATTCATAAACACACCTGTTTCTTTCTAGTTTTAGTACCTGTAACAGAATTTCTGTCCTCCCCTCAAGATGTATATTCTGTAGGCAGAACATAGCTGTCAGCATTGCTTTTACTGCATCTATGACAGAATTTGGAAGCACTGTGGACCACAGATAATGGAACAGCTTGTCACTGCTACACAAATAAAAGTGGGATGTAAATTGAGATATTTTTGGTTGATTACCCTTTTGTGAGTCATCCTGGGATAAGAAGAGTATTGACCTTGGAAATGAATACTTGTTAATACTTAGCACTTATGAGGCTATATGGGCTTATGGCTTTTTACTATTTAAGGACACTTTTCGACCATTAGAAAACTTCTGAAGAAATGGTTTTAGTACATCTTTGTGCATTAACATCTAGGACAGATTCTGATCTTCCTTGTTAGATTGACAACTGTGCTATCAAACTGACAAATAGTAAATGTGTATTCTGCCCTGCAAGCTTTGAAATGATTGTCCAAGGGTGGAATTTGCATTATTTTTCATTGCATTGATTTGCTGGTTAGAGCAGAAGGTTAATAACTTTTATTTGAGTCAATGGTTTCAAAACTTTGCAAAGGTATTAACTAATTTGCTAGAGATCACACACACTATCCCTTGTGGAACCAGAAATGCCAGCTTGCTACAGAGTTTGGCCAGTATTTTAGCCACAAAACAGTATCACCTACTGCCTATTGAATTAGTAGCAAATATTCTGAAATTTCTGTGTTCTTCTGAGACAAATTTTTTAGCATTAAATGCCCCTGAAATAGAAAGTGAGTTTGGAAGACTAGAGTTCCTTATTGCCTTGAGCTCCGTGTAGATGCTGTCTAAGAACATGGTGAATTTTTTTGCAGGTTCAGAATGTTTATTAGCTTGTATAAGCATCTGTTTCCTTGCAATTTGAGTTTGTGTAGAAAACTCAGGAATATCCTTATGCCTGGCCCTATGGATTGTATTTTTCCCCAGAAAATGGCATCTCTGACAGTGACCCTACTTCCATTAACACTAGAACTCTACCAGTCCCAAAGACTTGGTTATGAAATCTAACTCAGAAAAGTGATCAATAAGAGAGCCAGAGAGGGGCTGCGCAGCTGCCTTTGAGTGTAAAAACAAACATGGAGTTGTTCCTTGGCATGGGGTGAGAGTTTGTTCCAAAGTGGGATTGCATCCTTGAAAATGAAGTTTGATGTTTGATGATGTTTTTTTCAGTTTCCAGTCAAATTTCTCAGATCCTGTGTAAAGTCCATGGTATAGGCCTTAAAGGCTTGCATTGTCTGTGGTTACTAGCTTGGTACATCTTTTATATAATGTCTTGGAGGAGCACAAAGCTCTACTGTTTGTCCTTCAGGTCTGAAAGCCTAGCTGGGCTCTTTCTGGAGCAGTTATTAATCAGTACTGGTGGTTTTTAACATGGGCTCGTGTCAATTCTGTTGATGTGTGGTTTCACCCTCTGGTGTCTCGGTAGTCTAAGCCATTTATGTTTGTTGTGGTCCCTGTTGTGAGCACTTGCACATGGAGAGCTGATGATCAGAGTAAGATGGTATTATTTGTATGGAGCTTTTTTAAAATTTGGCTTCAAAAGTTAGATCTTGATTAAATAATCAAGAAAAAATCCATTCTTAGAGGGAGGCTTAACTAGGGTGTGATGATCTTTAAAAATATACACACATGATTTTGCTTTGCTTTTTGCAGCAAAGTGGATTTTTCTCTTCTCTCATGAAGTATTGAAATTATTTAACTGCAGTATTTGCTATGATTGAACTTGCTGTTTGAATGCTTTCTCATTTGTAGCAATTTCTAACAGAGTATTGCCTAAATTTTTACTTATCTATGGGCAGGTAATAAAAATATCTGCTGTGATAACCTATTTACAGAGGAAAAGTTTGTTAACCGGCTTTAATGGATGGAAGAGAGAACAGCTGCCAGGTTTCCAAACTCATTCTTATTTGTGCTGAGGATGTTTTCTGGGGGATTGTAGTCATACTTGCCACCTGTAAAAACTTCATGTTTATAGAATATGATGGCAATAAGAGGGTTTAAAGGCTTTGCCAGGTTTATATAGGTATGGAAAGAGTCTCTAGTTACGAATAAGTATAATAGAACTATTTGCAAAAACTGTAAGCAAAGTGGTGAGGTCATGTGGCTGAGCACTGAATTACAACCCTGAATGTTGTAAAACTAAATGCTGAGCTTAATTCTGCTCCTGTGTCCGACTGCTCAGTGCAGGGTTGACTCGATCACACATTTCTCAACTATTATACACACAGACACTTAGAAAAGCTGTTTCAGGAAATTGCAGATCCCCTTGGACAACTGAAAAGCTGGCTGGATAGGAGCAATTTAGAATTCTCAGTGTTTATGAGTGGCTGCAAGTAAACAAGGTCAAAAGTAAAATTCAGTTCTGTTTTTGCCTGCACCTAGACACATTATGAAATGACCATAATTCTACCATGTTTCATTTAAAAAACCCAGGCCAACCAAACAAAAAACTTACAAAACTTGCATGCTTTTTTTTTAATGTATCTGGGTATCTCCGATTACAATTTGGGATCCAGGCATGTTAAATAATACAATAAGTGAAGAAAACTCTGAATGTTATTAATATTTTTTAAAAGTAATAAAAACCAGGTGGACCTTAATAGAAAATGTTAATAGTATTTATTTCTGTTTGAGTATAATATATCTGGTTGCTTCTCCTCAATCTGTTCTCATAGGGTGGACAATCTCAGTGAGTCAGTTCTGCTTGTTCAAGGACACACCCACACCAACCCACAATCTTCCTACCCCCCTCCGTTATGGAACTTTGTCCCCAACAAAAGATCAGTCGATTAAATATCTAGGAAGCTTTGAGAGTGAGGTGTATTTTACAGCAAAATTTGAAGTACTTGTCATTATAGTTATGACCACTGTGTGCTCTCCCTAGAAAAGAGTTCAAGGCTTCAAAGAGTTTGGCTTAGAAAAAGTTGGGAAACAGTCTTGTGTTTGTTTGTCATTGTCTATTTAATTTTCCCTTTTCCTTTATTATTATTTACACTTCAAATATATTAATAACAGGTAAAAGAAAAAAATAATTTGCAAGTTTTTTGGCTTTTGTGGTTTAAGAACTGCTGCTAAATTAGTAAGATTTCATTTAGAAGCTGAATAGAGATATTCAAGGCATTCCAAATGAAATTTGTATTGGGTTTCATTTATTGGCATTAGTTTAGCTCCTTAATCTCCATCTGGGCGTAGTTGCCTTTTATCAGTAATTCTGCAGTGACAATCACAGAGGGTGTTTTGTAATTTTTTTAATGTATTGAGCAATAGCAAGCAATGCAACCCTAAAGGTAGTATGGAACCAAGTTCTTTGTTCAACTGTAATAAGCTTTGACTTCTCAAAGAGAAGAATGGTTTTTTTATGTTTTTTTTTAAACATAAACCATGATTGTATTCTAATACCTAAGAAAAGGAAAGATAAGCCTGTCCCTTGTGTGATAATAGAACTATGAGCAACTTCTCATTCCTTTCATATTTGACTCATGATTTAGTTACCTAATTATTGTAGTAATTCTGCAGTTTATAGGATTTAACAATGTGGAAGCCTTCTTGGAAAATTCCATTTTTATCAAGATGTTATGTTCTTATGTTCTTAATATGTTCTTAAAGTATTTCTTATATTTCTTTTGTTCTGATCTTCTGCAGATGGAGACCAAAACAATTTTTAAAACCAGAATTTATGAGGATACTACGAAGTTCTGTAGATGATGCATATAAACGCCTTATATATCCTCTTCTCTGTAGGGAATTCAGGTAAGCTTGGAATAAATCTGTATTTTCATTATACTGATTTATTTTTAGCAATTCCCTCCCCAATGTTTTGCTAGAATATCTTTTATCTGTTTGAAAATATCAGCATGTTTCTGATCCTCTGTGCTTACAGAAGAAATGAACTATATAGTCTTGGTTCTACAGATTTAATTTCTGACCCTATTCGATTCAGGCTGCAGTAGAGAAATCTTTCTGTGAAGACATTTTACATGTTTACATGCTAGATACTTGTACATTTATCTAATAAAGTACAATTTAGATCTGTATTATCATAATAATTTTATCTTTATTCTCGTAATAGCATAAACGAGGATGTCACTGAATTTTCCCAGCATCTCTTCATGCCACAGCAATACTATTGTCACTGACATTGTTCTTACTCACTCTCTTTTACCTGTCTTAACAGAACTCAGCAAAGTATTGTTAGGGTTGGAAGCACCCCTCATGTTTGCCAACTGCATTTTGTGGCAAACTAATTTGTCATCGTGTTAGTCTGATACTGTTTTGTGAGTGTTGTGATGTCTCTAGAGAAGTCAGTAAAGTTATTACTGGTGATACTGTACTAATGATGTCGTTTGATTTCACTTGTTAAGATCTGTAATATTGCTCTAAATTTAAAGGAAATTTATAAGTTTATATCAAATTAACATGAATTAAGTGGGATATATTGTGGTGTAGTATAGGAGTTTACCACATAGTGGAAATGATTTAATATGTCAACTAAAAGCATTATTTTCTAATAGCTAACAGTAGTTATGGTGTCATTCTTCAATACAAGAAAAGCTCCTCAAAACATGTTTCATTCTGGCAAGGCTGTCTGATATGTGACCTAAACGTTAATGCCTTTTCTGAGGTAGTTCAAAATGAAATATCAGAGAAACCCTGTTTCTTGGACCAGAAATGTTGAAATGAGTTGTATCTAAATGATACGCTCTCTAGTACCTAAAATCAGCAACCACATTGTGAAATATAGTTCTTCTGTACTTTCCTGGGTGTGCTCTTGTGTTTGTGTTCGAATTGGGATTGTTATACTGACACTTTTTCATGAACATCATTGCCTGAATGGTGTGTTCTAGCCCTCTGAAAAGAACCATCAGCTCAAGATTTTCAGCTTCTTCACTACAGTATGTTGTTTGCTCATTGCTTTGCAAGCAAGATTGCTTCACCTCTTTTGATTAGTGAGCCTGGTTTTTTGTTACTTAGAATTTCACAGATTTCTAAAAGTGCTGAGTTCACTTATTATTTTGTGACCACAATACATGTAGTTACTCTAGGGGAAGGCACTGTGTCTACTGCAGCCAAAATGATGAACATCTCATGGTAGAGAGTTGTTGGCTTCTGTCACACGGGAATGCAAATAATTGTCATTTTTAGACATTTCTACAATCAAACTCTTTTAAAATAAAGAAAAAAAGACCTACTTTTTAGTGGGGTTTGGTTTTAAGAGAACTAAGCAAACTGACATAGGGGTGCTTCAAGGCTCTTTTACGGTGTTTTTATTCTGTGGTTTGTACCACAGGACTGTTGTGGCCTGTGCCGTGTATAACACTTTGAGGACTGCTGGAGCAGTAGGTTGCTGAAAGTTTTCTGTTCTCTTAATCTAGAGGAAAAAAAATCTTCCTTCCCTACAACTTATTAGATGTAGCTCACAAGTAATCATTGAGAAGGATACGAAGCTTGCTGCCTGTTCCTGAGTGGATGTCTGCCTAGGTTTTACTCTTTGTGATGATGTTGCATGATTGGTGGAGTTTGGATAGGAAAAGCTGAAACCTCTCCCATAGAGAGGAACTCGGAGCACCTGACAGTATTCTGGTCCCTGACCACTTAACCCTTATCCTTCTTCTATTTTCTTTCCGGACACACCAGGAGCTGTTTTTTTCCAAATCTTGCAAAGGGCTGCTAAAGTATTCAGTACCTCCTTTTAGCATTAGTATTTCCAACTCACCTCCTGCTGTTCTTTTTTCTTTTTATTATCATTATATGTTGGAACAGAAAGTTTCCAGGAGTGTATTGAAATTGCTGGTGCTTCTAGTGATCAGAAGAAGAATGAAACTTGCCAGCAAGATGATTACCTTATTTATTGTTTAATTTCCTTTCTTCCATTCTGTCAGATATCATTTCTTGTATCTGGTATAATAATGTCCAGTGTTGCTTTTGGCTCTTTGAAATACATTTTATCTTGTTGCAGTACTGCATGGAATGATTCCATCAGGGTTCCATGCAAGTGATGTGGCATGGGCATATTTTTTAATGGATAATCCTTTCATAATTTTCCATGCTTTCTTGCAGAGAGTGCTTTCTCTCCTCTGTCTTCAGGGACACAAACATTTCTCTGTATATCTTGTTTCACACCTGAAGCTAGTTTGCAGATATTTTTCCACAGAAATGATTGCATCTCAGACTGTACATGGAAGTGGGGAATTTTAAATCTCAGTTTAAAAACTGAATCTTACAACATTGAGTATAGAAACTAGTAGGTCATGATTAGGTTATTTGCTTTTATTACAATACACCTGTTAGTGATATACAGTCTGAGTGCTTTGTAGACTTCAAGGGAGGGGCTTGGGGTCCTGGCTTGATTGATATTTTTGCATAAAGTAGGAACTGAAGAGTTTTGAGGTTTATTTATTTGGGGTTTTTTTTCCCCAAAATAGCTGGGGTTTTTGTGTTTAGAGAGGAGGACTGCTCTCTGCCTTTTATCTCTGCCATGTATCTCTGCCGTATTAATGAGAATTGTCATGAATTGGAAAAGCAGGAAGCTGGACATCTTGCCATTTGGATGAAGCCAGTAATACACTGAAAAAGAGAAAGATATTAGATAGTTTGAGGTACTTTGGTTTTTCTTTTCCTTCTTTTTGTTTTATTTTCCACAGGATCAAATGATTATACCAAACTTGAAATTAAGGGCCACTACTTCGGACAGTAAATCATGTAATCGATACAAGTGTTGAGTAAGAGACAGCGAGAAAAGAGATGTCTATATTTGAAATTTAAAAATACAGGATATTATGTAATAGAAAGGACATTCCCCCCTACGCACCTGGCAATTTCAGTAACATTTCCTGTTACTGTAAAAGTTTCTATATATCCATGCCAATTTTGAACATGATTTCCATAAGGCTGGCATAACTAATAGCATGTGTTTAGGGGCAATTTTAATTCCTGCACAAGTCTACTTTCATAGATGGACTGATAGGAATTTGCAGCGTGGGAGGACTTGGCCTTGTGGGCAGCTGGGACCCTGTGTCTTTGGGATAGATGGAAAGATGGAACTTGGCCTGTCTTTGTACAAAGCCTTCAAGGGCATTCCCTTCGCTTGTTTACAAGCCACTTTTAACCTTCATTTGCATGCTTGGGTGACTGGTTGATTCTCTATTATGTGTGTATACAGAAGATCCATACTTTTGTATAAAAAAGTTACTTGCTTCTGTTTTCTCTGGTTTCTCATAAGTGGCATCTAATTGTTCTGTCTCTGGGCTCTCCCTAGGAGAAGCTTCTTCTGTGGTTTAGGTTTTTTTTTCTATTTTTTAAAAAAATTAGAGAAGGGAGAAATGGGAGAAGGATGCTGCAAGACTGAATGATCAGGAAATGGAATGGCAACTGAAATTCAGTGGAATGAGTGTAAAATGATGCTTGCAAGGGGAAGTAGTTATCTTTTTATAAGTATCTGAGCTGTCCTGCCGCAGGAGAGACGCTTTGGCAATGTGGACAGTAGCTCCACATAAGCATTAAGTGCTCGGGAGATAAGATTGTTTAGTTAAGGAATAAAGACAAAGAATCATTGATTTATTTGGCCTCTATTTGGAATATAGTTGTCCATTTTGGTCCACTCACATGGGGAGGGGGGGAAAAGGTAGGAAAACAATTCACTGGAACTGGAAAAGGCCCAGTGAAGGGGAATGAGAAATTAAATATTTTCTCTGGAAAGAAAAAAAATGACTGCACTATGACTTCAGCTTGGAAAAGAGAGGACTTGTAGATAAATGATGTGTGAAGAGTGGAACAAGGTTTCTAGGGATAAATTTTTACTCCTGTCCATCATAAGGCTTAGGGGAACATAATAAGAAGAAGCAGTTTCCAACCGAAAGGTAGAAGCTATTTATGCAGTTTGTGATGGACCTGCAAAACTCACTGCCAGCAGACTCTGTGGATGAAAGAAATGTATCTGTCTTCAGGAGGAGACTGGATAGTTGAGCGAGAGCTCTATTATGAGCTAGTAAAGAGACAAATCATGTCAAGCTCAGGAAATACTCTGGAAGTAGTTGGAGGCTAGGATAAGATTATGGGACAGATATGCTAGTGCTGCTCTATCAGCTGCTTAGGCAACTGCTTGGAGACAGACTTGGAGACAGAATACTGGGATAGAAGGACAACTTAACTGAACTTGTGCAGCCATTCACACATTTGGTGGCAATATACAGAGTGTCTGCTCTTTGCTGAGGGCACATTTGAACTGCTAAGGAGCCTTGTAATGTGTGTATGCCCTTCACCATTTCACTTTAAATTGTGTCTGTGGTAATCCGATCTAACTGATACAGAAACAAAGAGCACATGGATAGAAGGGAGCCTATTGCTGCTGTACACTTCTGTAGGAAATGTTCAGTCAGTAATGTGTGAAAGAGGATCTAGACCTCTCTCAGGACTATACAAATGAGAGATGATGAGGACTTCTTAGCTCTTTCTGTACCACTGTGGGATGAGACAGGGCTGAGCTGGTTGGTTGGTTGGATCCTGGGCAAATTCAAGTCAGGCTGTTGAGTTCTTCCACATCCAAAAACTGCTCAGAACAGCTTCATATTCCATCATGTCAATAACCCTTACAAAGGTTGTCTTTGAACTATTTGTAGCCTGTGCCATGCATTGCTTGACCTACCTGCCCCATTTTTTTAGGGTTAGTTAACTGTAATGCAGGTTTTTTCCGTTCTGTAAAAATAAACCCAGATAGTAGGGGTTTTTTTTCAGTGATAGGTAAAAAGAAAAGGAGAATAAGAGCATTGGCTACCTTTAAATGAAGGCTTTGCTGGATTGCTTTTGACTCCCTAATTACTATAGTTACTGACGATGTAATGCATCTGCAAGTGGTAATGAGTACCTGCAAAAGAAGAACAAATCAGTGAGGTGATGAATATTTTTGTACCCATTACTCCTTCAGTTTTGTTTTTTTAAAGTGCCATACCATGATGAAAATACTTGTCCTTGTCAGTCATTGTCTTGATGGCCACATCTGACAAGTAAGACATCGTGCACTCAACAGGACTGGTTTGTTTCTTGTGACACTGTGATAAGTGTTCGTGCTTCAAGTCATCAAAGTCAATCCTTGCTCACTTCTTTATGTTGAAGAAGAGAACTTGGAAAAGAAAGGGAACACTGTGGCCCCAGCAGCTTTCTAGTTTGGTTCTGAGGAATCAGAATACTCTCGTAGAAAAAGCTCAAGTCTTCACGCTTCTTTGATGTCTGCTAAATGAAGACATTTCATCCAAAGACAAAATTAAATGCCTCATGAGTCATGGTGTGTTAGCAATTATTTGGAGGGACCCTTGCTGTTTCTCTCTGGTACCTCTTAGTGTAGACCATCATCCTTTTTTTGCTGGGTAGTGATTTTTCTCTAGAACTGTGAAGTTATGATGAATTCAATCCATGCCTCCTTCAAATCCACTTTTCCTTACAATTAGGTATCAGCTTTGAAAGGGAGCTGTTCTTTACTCAAAATTACGAGTTGATGTTTGAATGTTAGTTGGTGGGTGTAAGTTCTTACAAGTGTTTCTCTTGTACTTTTTATATTGACTTTCTTAGAACAAGAATGAGGTTATATATAGTTGTTCCTTTTTTAAAAAGATGTCAACAACTTGATTTGAATTGTAACATTTAGTTAAGGATGATGGAAACATGATTGGAAAAAACCTTACAACTTTGGAACAATGAGTAAGTGTATTTAAAAGCTAATTGGAAGAAAAATGGTTTGGCTTTTTTTTTTCTTTTACTTCCATCCTTCTAAGATCCAAGTTGACATCTGATGCAGAGAAAGAGTCTGTGATGATGTTTGGGAGAAATCTCCGTCAGCTGCTTCTGACCAGCCCTGTGAGGGGCCGTACTTTGATGGGAGTCGATCCTGGCTACAAACATGGCTGCAAGTTGGCAATTATTTCACCAACCAGTAAGTTTCAATTCCAAACATTTTTGGAAGGACTGATAAAAATATATTCATTTAGAGTAAAAATGATTTCAAAACCTACTTTTTATCAAATTGGGGGTTTTTTTGTGAAGCTTTTAGTGTTTTCCACACATCCTGTTGTGTAAATTCCTTTTTTCAGCTAGCTTAAGGTTAAGTTTCTGCCACCTGGATTTGAGTGACTTCTTTGGTGTTATTACTCCTCTCTTAAATAGAAATTAAAATGCCTTCTGCCTTCCTGAATACAGGTTCAAATAATTGTGCCTGTCAGGAGTGAGCAAAGAGAACACCTGGCATTTTTATTGTTTAACAAAGAATTTGAATTTGAATACTTTCTATAATATTGCTTTTTTCATGGCCAGTATCTTGGACATCTGGACGCTTTATCAGCCCTTTTTGTTTAGTAGTATATGTGTTAATGTAAGAGGTCAGAAATACTGTTTTTGCAGAACTTCTTAGTTCACATATAGAACAGAGCCTTTCTGCTTCATCCTAGTCTGTTCAGGGGATACATACCTCGTTAAGCCCATGCAAAAACTATTTGTTTTCCTTTTATTTTGTTGCTTTTTGCCTGAGAATATATCCACCCCAGGAGAGTGTAAAGAAAGGTGTATTCTTGAAACTTTAGAAGGCAGTAAAGGTGAGATAAGTGATTATGAGCTTTCATTGCCCCATTAGCTGTCAGTACTAGTTAATACAGTTCTTTCCAAATGTGATAGATGGGATGATGACAAGAGCTAGCACTGGAATTCTAGAACTCCTGTACTGCAAGTCCTTAGATTTTCTAATTTTCATCACTCTTTCCTGGATTTATAAATTGTACACTAGAACAATAAATCTTTTGTAGTAAATTGCTCTTTTTCTCTGTGATATAATACGTTGTATTTGCTAATAGGTTTAAATGTTCATTATTTGTTGTGTGAATATGTCCGCAGGGAACTACAAAATGTATTAACTTGTTTTGCTTTGCCAGCCAAAGCATTCTTGTCCTATTCCCACCGTACATTTCTTCTAAATGGATATAAAGATCAAAGGGAAAGATGGCTTATTAAGAAGCTTTCTTTGTGAATCATCAAATTAACTTTAGTAGTTCTGCAGGATATAGCTTTTGGACCTTTTTTGAGTTTAATCAAATGGCTTTGCTTTTCGTTCTAGGTCAGATACTCCATACTGATGTAGTTTATTTGCATTCTGGTCAAGGATTTCGTGAAGCTGAGAAGATAAAGAGGCTTCTGCTGCAGTACAAGTATGCTAAAGAAGCTTCCGTTTTTTTGCTCTTTCTGACCAAACAAAATGAAAATCTTCACTACAGAAATACTTGATTTTGAGTGCTATAAGAATTCTGCTGATTTAACTGGAAGTTTATTTTCTTAAATCTAGTTCAGAAGTTGCTTTTTCTTTTGGTCCGTGTTCATGCTTTTACAGTACATATATGTTAGAAGCACATGAAATCAAGCCATGGCTATGA
Source organism: Edolisoma coerulescens (assembly GCA_013397115.1). Lineage (NCBI taxonomy): Eukaryota > Metazoa > Chordata > Aves > Passeriformes > Campephagidae > Edolisoma > Edolisoma coerulescens. The sequence continues at coordinate 349,845 of VWZW01004301.1, read as the reverse complement.
GTAAAGCTGCATGCTATGAATGTACCCCTATAATACTCTGTCAATCCATTTATTTTTAGGAATAGAAATTAGCATTCAGCTAAGACATAAGTTTAGCCTTATTCTTTCTACCCCCTACAGCCCCCAAACCACTTACCAATCTTTCCCTGTTCCAAAAGCCGCGTTAGGTTTTGGTAGAGTTTTGTTAAGCCAAGGAAATCCTGCACAGGTAGATCTCCAGATGGAATCGCAAACAGGGACAGGATGATTAAAAGTTCATTGTGTCTAACTATGTCTGTGGACAGACATCTGGTTTACTGAGTCAGCTGCTGAACTGCCACAGCATACAGACCAGTTTGTCTTTAAGCATTAGATTGGCTTTAAAAAGCAAGATGATTTGGTGACTGACTGGCTGTGATGTGGGCAGGTGGAGGGAATGACCTTGCAAGCTGTTGGAAACTATGATATTCCCATTAAGGAATTAAGATGCTGATTGCTTTGGCTTCTGCTCTTTCTCATGACTCGTACCAGATGAGGGAAATATGAGGTGAAAGTGTTTGAGGACTGTAAATAGCATTCCATTTATTAATAGGAAGTATCATTTTTGGATTTTCTGCTTATATTACCACTGTGCAATTCCTTTACAAATGAGTGAAAATTTTGATTTATCTCATGAACTGTCACATTGAAAACCTGTTAAACACAACCTGATGCTTCTAGGAATTTGTTCTCATTACATCTGGGCTTTGTGTTATCTAAAATCGGATGTATTGGTCATTGTTGTGGATTGGATGCTATGCATGAAAAACTATGAAAGAATATTTAAGAATAATTGGTTGGTTTTTTTTTTAACCTGAACAAAGCTGCAGCACTGTTGTGATTGGCAATGGCACAGCCTGCAGAGAAACAGAAGCTTACTTTGCTGACTTAATTATGAAGAAATACTTTGCACCCCTGGATGTTGTTTACTGGTAAGATCCCTTTGTTGGGATATTATTTGTTTGTTCAGCATACTTTAACTTAACAGGTAGTTTTAGATGTAATTTTTGAAGTATTTCTTTTTGCTGCCTTGTCTGTATTTGAGTCAAGCTTGACCCAATGTTCTAGCCAAAGAAAAATGGCTGTAGCTCTTCGAAGCATGAAAGTAGTTACCCTGAGTCAGTAAGAGAGACTCCCTGAAGCATTTTATTTTTTCTTCCTGAGGTTCACTCTGTTGCTATTATCATTGTAACAAAGTATGCGAGAATAGCAACACTAACAGCTAAGGACCTGTTTGGCATTGTGTGTTTGTTTCTTGATAAGTGAGGTTTAACTGCACGTGATAAAGCTTCTGTTGTCTGACTACAATATGGAATGCTTGCTAATCCTGTGGGAATTAAATGGTCTGGAAATAAATATTGTGTTAATACCTAGTGGAGAGTAGTGAAGATATTTATCCTTTTCAGACTTCAAATTTTATCCATTAGTTCCATTGTGGAATTTGAACTAAAGTATTCTTCTGTTGGTTTGGATGGAAGCTGTATTATATAATTTTCTTTTCTACCATGCAGAGCTGCAGAACTCCTCTTTTTTTTTTTTTTTAAATTCACACCTTAGTTTTTTTCTAAAGCATTTTTGTGGTTTACCTTGGATTATCTTTTGTGCTGACATTTAACAGCAGTATTTTGTTTTCACTGTCTTAGCATACTGAAATAAGTTTTCTGTATTTTTAAGAAGGTTACGGCCCTTCGCTGTTCAGACTATTGTATACACTTAAAGGTGCCTTTTCTCATAAATTAGGAAGTGGTCTTACAGATATATTTAACAAATGTGTTATTCCTACTAACCTCTGTTATGATTGTGCTTGTTCTTTGTTTCTAAGATTCTCAAGTAAATTTGCACAGGATTCTGTTCTTAAATCACTCTTATTCCAGGAGATGTAGTAAAGGTTTTCTAGTTGTGATTGCTTGCAAAGGGAAGAGGCTATTCAAGCTTCTGAAAAATTAGGCATCCTCTTTACTGCATCTGACATGAAAACAGTGGATGTTTAATGACTGTAGAGACTGCAAAAGACTTCATACTGTGTGGGTTTTGGCAAATTATTAATTTCACTGTTGTTCACGTCTGAAATAGTGATTTTATTTATTTATTGATCATATACTACTTTACACAGAAAAATTTATTTATATAATACTGTGATTGTTGTTTTTCCCCACTGTGTTTGCTTCTTCTGATTCAATATTTTCTCCCTGTTTATATTTCAATATGACAAAATTTTCAAAGTAGTACTTAATCTACAAAGTTCTTGGAACTGAAAAAAGCTCTTGTGTAATAGGAATTAGTATAAATGCTGTAAGGCAGAAGTCAGGTTTGTTGCTTTCTCTAGGAGTGACCGATAATATTTAACCATTCACTTTCTCCAAAACTTCTGATATTTGTAAATGCAGTTGTTTATCTTGCCATGTTATATCCTGAAAATTAACATAATCAAAAATATTTTTCTTTATTTATGTGTTTATGTTGTTAAAGGTTTTCTTGTGCTGTGCTCATACGGCAAAGAGCTAGTCCATACTTCAGAATTTGTGTGCAGAGCCATGAGGTACTGCACCTTAAAGCAATGTGATTTTTTTTTTTTGTACTTCATGCTACAGGTGACATCTGGGGCTCTTGAACTTTGTATACTGCTGTTTGTCTGTGAATTTATATGTGTGAGTTTACAAATAGGCTGGATTTGCAGTCCTTGTCTTTCTTCACATTTTGTCAGTCTGTACTGAGCTTTTTTGTAAAGATCAGGGTTCCCATGTATCCCTTTTTGATAAACTAGCTTCATGTACATCTCATTGCTTTATCCACTGTTGGGGTTTCCAAGCCGTGCTGCTGAATCCTACTTTTTCCTTTCCAGAAAGCATTAATCTCCATGGTATTTCTTGGTAACAGAAAGGAACGATGAGTCCAGCCATCCAACCCCACTTCTGATAATCCAGTGAAATGCCTGGAATTTATGTCAGTCTGAGTTAAAAAATGTGATACTTGCTAAATGAGGAGCACTTAGTACAGTGTTACTGTTTGAGCAATAAGTGACAGTAGGTGTACATTGTGAGAACTGCTATGCCTTTTGAGAGGAGCTATGAAAGGTGACTTGGAAGATTAAGCTCTGCTGATCCACTTTTTTTTAAAATAGAAAAGTCCTCCAGAGTATGTGCTTTCATATCACAAACAACTTTCCTGCTTCCACATACAAAGTCTTCCCTTGATTATGTTGTTTTCTCATGATAGGCAAAAATATGAGGACTTTGTTTATACGTAGGCTGAACACAGATCTCTTGTCAGTTCTGTGGAAGTCTGTGTATGCTTTTGAATGAGGTGATCTTTATGAATTGTTTTTCAGTTAAACTATAAGAAGTAATTTCAGCCATTGTCGGAACAGTTAATTCTTAAAGAAGGTCTTCTTCAGCAGGTTGCAGTTGTAAATAAAGAATGGATTTGCTAATCAATGTAGTGTTTGAACTGTGGGAAACACAAAACAACAAAAAACCCCAAATGAAACAAAACAACCTAAACCCCCTAGAACAAAAAAACCCCATCCAGTGCTTGAACTGTAACAGAATGAGTCAGTTGCATCTAACATGATACCGTTTCCCAAGCCTTCAGCTTCTCACAGGGATGCACTGAGCTGCATCATGGTGGAAATCCTTGCCCAGCAAAACAGAGCTCAGCTCATTGCTGTGTACAAGTTTTAGAGAATTACTAATTGTATTTGCATTGAAAGTCCTTTTCCTTAAAGGAGTCCAAATGTAAAGGGGCTTGGCAGATGAATCTGGATTGTTTTATAGTGCTTTAAAACCAAAATCTCACTCAACGAAAGCTGTTGTTCAGAAAAGTGGCTGATGGGGAGGTACTACAGACTTTGGCTTCCTTGGCAAATATTATCAGTGGAGAATAGGATCAGGAATGATTATAAAAAAATAAAAATTTGTTCATACTTTTCTGTCCAGTTCATTGTATAGAGCTTGGTATCAAGCATTTCCAGGGAAATGAGCCAGTAATAGAGTATGTAATTTCAGAAATGTGTGTGCAGTTGGTGCATGCACAAATAATGAAGGCTAAAGATAATATATGAAAAGCAAGTAATTAAAATAAAAAATACTTAGCCGTGGCAAATACGAACTGCACAGAGTTTTACTGAAGTTTTCCAAAGAGAAGGCGAATCAGTGAAGACACCAGTAGGAAATGAGGCATATGGCATGATTTTTCATGTGGCTTTAAAACCTGTCTGGACTCAGCTTGACAGTTTTTGATTTAAAGCAAATATTTTTCACTATTTTTGTAACTAACGTGCTTTCAGATAGCTACATCCAACCTAAATAACTACAGGACTTTCTTTTTTTTTTTTTTAAATGTAGTTTCCCTTTTAGAGCTGTGTTTATTGATTTAGATTAGGACTGGACTAGAGCCAGGGACAGTCATATCTAGTCTTTGGGTTTTTTGTTACAAATCAGTTTTTGTTACAAGGTTCAATAAATATTCTTGATTATTTATGTTAGTTCTATTGTGAGTTCTTGCCAAAGATACATTGTATTATAACCAAAACAGATGTTCTAGTTTAGACAAGTGTATTTGTTTTAACAGGACCAGAAATGTAAATGAAACAACATTGTGTTCAGCATTAACATGGCAGATGATGAACTTTTAGGATTTCATTGGCCTTTTTGGATTAAATCAAAATCTTGAAAAAATATTTCAGGAATCTGTTTTTCTTTGATTGCTGTCAGTTTGAGGCATCTTGGAAATGAAAGCTATTTGAATGACTGGTGAACTATGCTAAAGCAGGACAAAACAAACAGCTCAGCCTTTGTATTTGGCAAAATCAAATCACAATTTCAGCCTCAATGGTTTTGTTGTCACAATACAAGCATTCTTACTGGTCTGACTCTTCTTATGTGCTTGCTACATTAATGCACACTCAAAATAAAGTATTTCAGCTTGTATGTAGAAGGAAGTTTGATAAGTGTCAGGAATTGTTAATTGTTTTCAAATGCAGTATAGAAGGCAGCCAGGCAAGTGTATTTTTTGTTGTTGTTTAGATGGGTTGGTGTTTAATTTCTGTCTACTTGATTTTAAACTTGATGCAAAATCCTTTTCTGCCACTTAGAGCAAAATCTTTTCTTACTCTCAAGACTTTATAAGCAATGTAATTAATAATTTACTGTTTAAGTTCAAACACTTCTGTACTGTGACAAATAGGGGAAAGTCTGTAATGTCTTGTAAAGTTCTCACTGGGTTTTCTTTAATGTTTAAATTGTCTGCTTTAGAATACTTAGAAATGTTCTGCTAAGCTAGAATAGGACTGTAATACCTTTTGAAGTTGGACCTTGGTGGCAAGAAATTGATTTAGAAATGTTTGTTCTACAGGATTTTAGGTCCGCTTGTATTTTATAGGTGTCTGCACATGCTTTAAATATCCTTTTCAATTTAAATGTGTGTTTTATGTTGTTGAATATCTACATTATGCTCCCTCAGCTTTAACAAATGCCACTTTCAAGTTCCATGCCTCTACATTTCTAATGTTACACTAGCTTAATTCCCATTACTTTTCTGCTTCATAGCACTTGCAGTTTGAAAGGGACCTAACATTCGGGTTCACATTATGATAATTAGGTTTCAAAGCAATGTGGGGGGATTAAGATGTCTGAAGTCTAGTTGCCGAATAAAGTTCAGAACTACTTGTAAAACTTGTTTGAGTGGTTAACAGAAGTGGTTTTATTTATTCAGTGCTCATGCAGCATTAATCCGTATTTCATCAGGTACCCACAGTGCTGTAACTCTAGATATGACCTTGGGACTTAATTTACCCCATCTCAGTTTTCCTTATTAATGTGCCATGAAAGAGGTACATGAAAGATAGCCAACTTCAAAGCACCTTTTCAAATAAAGTGGTTGATATGAATCCTCTGGTATTTAACACTGTCTGTCAAATGTTTCAGCTGGTTTGCATCCTTTTACAAGCTATTGCTTGCTGCATTAATGCAGTTGTTTCAAGTCTGTTGAGAGTATGAAGGGGGGTAGGGATATGGGAAACTTTATTCGTATTTCTTTTTGATTGTGTTTTCTTTAAGCTGTTTTTTTTGTCTGTTAAGCTATATAACTCTATTGATGACACATTTATGTATGCACACCTTAGGTCATTAGCTGTCTGATCCAGAAGGTGGAAAGTAGTTTGGAAAGTTTTGGCTGAAGGAATACATATTCGGTGGAAACAATGCACACATCTGAAATGTGCACTGAAGAACCTTTGTAATGCTTTCATCTCTTTCAAGCTTTAGTGGAGTCATGAGAAGTCCTAAACAATGAAGAAATAATTGGAGGAACAAACACATTTTTAAAATGTGCATGAAGAAGACATAGTCAATGAAAACATTTTAAATTATGTAGTGATTTCTAGCCAAACTGTCTCCCGTCCCTTACTTAAAAGTTATGTTCTGTTGTGATTATTTACCACAGCTAAATGATCATGCATATTTAAAAAAAAAAATAAAATTGTATGTACTTATATAGAGGAGACAGTCCTCTAAGTTGGAACCTCACTCTGCATAGAGATGACTTCCTCCTACTACTCTTGGTTATTCATAACGTTGGGTAGTAATTTATCTTTTGTTCAGTACAACACGGACTGGAACAAGTGACTGCATTTAAAATAGGATCCAGTGCTTGTTCCAGGTGTATCCATGGACTGGTATCTATGTTGAGCTGAACCCATGCTATATTCAAAATGGGAAATTCAGAGGTCATCTTTGCCTTTGAAGCAAAAATTCGCCTCTTCCCCAGCTGTAGACACACATACCATCTCTAGCTGTGTTTTTGTGAGGAGAGGGAAGGAAATGGGTGAGCAGTGAAGTGGTGGGGCAGGTGAAACAGGAGATGGCAACTTCTGGCTTGCATGGCATGAATTTAAAACTTTTTGAAGCAAACTGTATAAGTGATACACTTGACAATTATGGAGCTGTCTTTGATATTTCAGAGAAATAATTAATAGTTTTCAGGATGAGAGCAAGGACTAATTGGAAGTCTTTCAATGTAGTTAAAGAGGTTATGAATTCCTCTAAGTTCAGAAAAAGACTAAGATGCATATGGAGTCTAGATTTCAGCAGTGTGAAGGCAGGGGGTCAGGAAGCAAATTTAACTAGTGACAGAAGTCTAAATCTTAAAGGAAAAAGTCCATTTTTCCAGAACACTGGGACATGTCATTTGACTTGCGTCCAAGGGAATCTGTGGTATAACAGTCTTCGGGGAGAGAGGAAAGTTATTTGTGCAACTTCCCTTCTGTGTTTGCTCTTTCTAAGGGTTTTTAAAAGTTACGCATTCTCAATATGTAAATCTCTTCAGACCTTTAAGGGACACTAAACAAATAGAAGAAAGGGAAGATTTTAGGTTGAAAAGCCATGAAACGTGTGACAACATGTTTAAGGGCAGTAATGCATTCTCTTCAGTTAGAAGTGTACTGATCTCAGATACAGCTTTACAAATCAGATAATTACTGATAATTCTTTCCCTCCTTTGTTTTCTCACAGAGAAGCCATTTATATTTAGGATTGCAAAATTACTTCTTTATTTTCAATTTTATGTGCCTCACTGAGCAGTAATTTGTACACAGGCTGTTTCTTGTACATCTTTGTTATTTCCAGATTAATAAAACAGCTTTTTTAAAGATGATCAGCTAGAAGTCATCTGGCATTGCAGTATAACAGAAGTCAGGCAAAGAGGGAAAACCATACAAAAATATTTGCAAACACAAATAAGAATGTGTTGGGAAGGTAAAAGGTTATTAAGAAATGCCAGAGAAAGACGATGCAGTGAGCAAGTGCTACCATTTCTGCACTGAGTGTGCCCATCAGGTCCCCTGGGGGTAGTTTTGGCACGTGTGTATTGCATGCAGTATATTCATAGAGCAAGATTGGGAGTTTTCCTAAAACTCAGTTAAGATAAAATCAGATTTAGTCTTAATTTAAATGTCCAGCATGGGACTACTAAAACTACACTTTGAGTAGAGGATTTTATTTTTTGTGTGTGTTTGACTATATTAGTAGAAATCTTTAAAACTATTATCACTTCACATTGTGTGCTGGTCAGTGTTTCCAATGCAATCTCTTTTCGTAAGAGCTTTCTATGATGACAAAATTACTCTGGCCTAAAGTTTCTTGTTCAAGGCTGTTTCCAAAGCCCAGAAATAAAGAAGGTTTTAGTATAGTTAAAGAAGATGACTAGATCTGAAATCTCCTGGTTTGCACCAGTCAAACAAAGAAGAGCAACCAAGATGGTGAAGGGCCTTGAGGGGAAGCCATTTGAGGAGCGGCTGAGGTCTCTTGGTTTGTTCAGCCTGGAGGAGACTGAGGGGAGATCTTGTAGTCTGCAACTTCCTCATGAGTGGAAGAGGCGGGGCAGGCACTGATCTCTTCACTCTCATGACCAGTGACAGGACTTGAGGAAATGGTACAAAGCGGAGTTGCGAAGTTTAGACTGGATATTCGAAAAAGGCTCTTCACCAAGAGGGTGTTTGTGCACTGAAACAGGCTCCCCAGGCAATGGTCACAGCACCAAGCCTGGCAGAGTTCAAGAAGTGTTTGGACAATGCTCTCAGGCACATGCTGTGACTCTTGGGGATGGTCCTGTGCAGAGCCGGGAGTAGGACTTGATTCTTGTGGGTCTGTTCCAGCTCAGCTTTTCCTGTGAGATAAAACTAGTTAATTTCTTTGTCTGATATTTCTAAGGAGGCAGGTTACCTAATAGGCCAAAATGAAGTTTTTTATTTCAGACTGAAGTGATTTAGATTATTATTTAATGTGGTTACAACTTCTGAAGTTTTTCTGTGCTTTTTGGTCAACACCACAATGTTCTTACCAGTTTAATATCATAGAAAGAAAGAATTCCAGGGAGATCTTATTTAGTAGAATGAACATAACAAAAGATGATAGTATAAAATGCCCGCTTCTCTCATAATTGTTGTGTTTATTTGGTTCAACATCTTTTTTCTCTTGAGAGTTACCAAACCACTCTTCATTGCGGTGGCTGTTGACTTGCTCTTACCGTGTTTGCAGTATCAGTAGAGATAGCAAAGGATGGAACTTTGAAGTTGTTGTGAAAGGCCATGTGCAGGTCTCAGCGCTGTGTGCCATCTTGTACTTCTTAGCAGGAGAAGGCAAGGAGCCCTTTGTTAAGAGGTGTTTGAGTGGTTGCCAAGGTCAAGGGATAGCTCAAGGAATGCAAGAAGCTTGAGGAAGTGGTGCAGAAAGAATGAGAGTGCAGTCAGGGAATAAGGGGCATGGCACTTTGAAGGTGCTTCCTCTAGGCAGACACACTGAAGTACAGCCTGTGGGAACTTTGTACAGCTTTGACCTTATTTGAACTGGGTGTTCCTTGCCTTTTCAGTGCAGCAGGTTATGTCAAGAGAAATTTCCCACTCCTGTTCCCTGATCACTTGTGAGCATGAATGGATGGTGTTCAGTCCAAGCTTAAAATTGAGGTTTGGACTACAGCTGAAAAACATGACCTAATGATGTAATACTGCTTCTCAGAGTGAGCATTGGAAAAGGCTCCTAACAGCTGCATCTATGAGGTTTTTTCCGATACTATGTTTATTAATTTTTTTTTAAGCTGGAGTGAGCTAAATACCCTTATTTCATGTATCTCCACGGTGGGTTTTAAAATGCTGTCTATTCATCAAAAGGCATGGAAGGTTAGGATTTGATCCGTTAGTGTGAGGTCGTGCATGAAGAAAATGAGTGAAGGATTAATAATCCAAGCCTTAAATGTTCCTAACTTGGTATTGACACTGATTTCAAACTAACCAGAAAAGCTTAGGCTTTCAGGTAAGCTGCTGCAGCAGCATTTTAAGAACTTCCAAAATGAGCATGTGTGGCTCTGTAGTTTCAGGTTTTTCAGCTTTTTTTTCTTTGAAGTAACATATGTGGTCAGCCTCAGTTTCTCTCATACTGCAAATGGAATGTAGTCAAATTTGGGTGTTACCTGATAGGACAGATTGAGGGAAAGTGACTGAGCTGAATAATGATGGTTCTTTGATGTATTTTTGACTTGCAGATCATTGACATTTACTGATGGCAGTGTAAAAAAATCACTCCAGAGACTGTAAGCCTACTTGCAGTGGGCTGTATTCTTCCATGTCCTTTTTTAAACCTCTTGGAAGTAGCCTGTGAACCACAGGCTGAAACCCATTGGGTTTAGACCTGAAAACAACAGAAAGTAGAGAGTATTTTAAATGAGTGAAATCCTCCTTCTCATTTTTATTTGCAGAACTTTAATTATGGGGATTTGATTACAGAAACTTGGAGTGTGGCTCTTATTACCCATGTGTGCATTTTAAGCTGCTGGTCTTCACCCATTGCCTAGGTGAAATAGCATTGCTCCACACTGGTATGGTATGGTCATGCCAACAATGAAATCATTGCTATTGGAAGTGAATGTAAATTAAAGTCATTAAAATGTTAATTTATGTTTTGTGTCAATAAGGCCTTTCTAAAATGAGTGATACTTGCGGCATTTGGGATCTTACTATTATCCTTCTTATACATAAGAGATGTCAGAAACATGTTTGTGTGTTTTAAGTGACTGTGTCATGAAATAGCTTTGGCAATTGGTAAATTTTCACTAGTAAAGATTGAGAAACTTCATTTAGGCTCCTTACTATGTAAAGAAGCTCCAACAGGAATTATTTGTGAAATCCTGTCAGGAGTTCATTTAAATGGAAGCATCCAAATATAGTGTGATTAATAGAGCATCCAGATTAAAGTGATGTAAATACAGGATGATTTGTAATCTACTAAGACTGAGTGTTGTTGCACAGTCAGAGCTGGTTGTATGCTTGGATAGTGTTTTGTCTTCAAGTACACATTCTGTAAGAACCTAATGGAGAAATAAGCATTTTTCCATTTGTGTGAGTTTGCCAGTAATATGTTTTTACTTAAGCTGAGATTCTGCCAAACTTTATACCTATTCATTTGTAAAACCACATTTGCTGTTCTGCATTTCAGCTCTTACTGGGCTTCCTTTATTGTTGTGAGATATGATATATAGATTTACTTATTTATTTAAACTTACTTTGCTATTATCGTTGATGCTGATAACAGAAGCTTAGGATAGCCACTTAGATTACATTCAACTGCCAAACATTAGATGTCTTAATTTCAGTGTCTTCTGTCAGAGAGGTACCTTTGGGATGAAATTTTCATCCTAAATCATAAATGCTCCCATTAGTGGGGAAAAGTTTCTTTATTCTTTGAAGTGTCAGTTCTGTTGAGATCTGGTAAAGATGAAAGTTTGTGGGCAGATCCTTAGATAGAAATATCCCCCAAAAATATTTTCAGGTGTTTTTCCAGTAGTAAACCTCAGGAAATTGCCCCCTGTACTGCTGCTAGCAAGTTCCCCCAGTACCAGCAGAGCAGCAAATTTGGATTTAAACCCAAAAAAGACAAAATGGCTTGGATTTTAGGGAGATTTGAAAATTAAATATTTATGACCTCCAAGTGTCTGATAGCCTGAGAATCTTCCAGGCCTGAAAAGCAAATGCAACATGTCTGTCAGCAAAGCAAGAACTCTTTCCCTCTGCAGTTACCTAAAATGATAATATCTTTTCCTGATTTCAGGCTGTTGGCTCTTAGAGGCTGTTGGCAGTGCAGGAGTGAGTGCTGCCCATCTTGCACCTTCCCTTGGAGTAATTCTGTGTGATGCTGAAACTGGGGGTTATGCTTGCCTAGACTCATTTAACTTTTCTTATCAACAAAGTGCATGGCAGTCTTAAGAGCTCCGTGAATGACATTGAAAGAAGTCACAGCAACAGGAGATACTTCAGCACACTTCTGCTTTTTTCAGGGCATGAGAGGCAGAGAAAATAGACATGCTGTGTGTCTCAAAGGGACTTTGAGTAGGTTATTTCAGTTTGAAAAGGGATTAGACTTAGATGACTGCAGTGTCATGCAGCTGTAACTGAAGGTGCCTATTGAGGATAATTCCTTTCTATAACTGAATCCCAGCAGTTCTGTCAATGATGAGTAAGTGGAGAGAGGGAGAAATGATCCGTTTGTCATGGTGAGTGATACAGAGGCGAGAAAGCGCTCCTGAAAGGAGACATCAAAATGCACAAGCTGCATGGAGCACCTTCTTCAGTACCAGCCCCTCCTGCAGCAACAATGGGCAAGTGCAGGGGAGAGGGCAGAGAGGAGAGAGTGATGTTGGCTTTCTTGTTCCTTTTCAGTTTTGGGGGCAGGTTGGTGTTGCTTGGGTGACTCCATGCACAGTTGTAAATGTAGTCATGTCCATCTAGCAGCTCGGCATGTTTGGATATTTTCTTTTCCTTCTGATACCTAATGCTCCTGAAAGTAAATTTGGTGCTCATGTAGAAATAACATTTTTGCTTTAATCCTGTTTGCAATTGCAAGTAATATCACTGTTTCTAATTGAATCAGATTTTTTTATTTAGCCGCAATACTATTCAAACAGCTCAGTTGTCTGTGGATGTTTCTAAATAAAAAGCCTGGAGGTGGGGGCGAAGATGTCTGTCTATAAGCAGTTCTGGTTATTGCTTATAATAAATTGGCTTTTCACATAAAACTTCTCTCTCAAACCTAATTAACTTTTATGTTTTCTAAAACTTCTTTGGCAGCCAAGGCAACATGCCTACTGCCTGTTCAGTTCTTTTATTGGGTTGAACTAGAACTAACATTTAGATAGAATACATTTTGACATTTGAATTTGACGTAAATTCAAATGTTTCAGGGAAACATGCATCCTCCATGGGTGATTCTCTTGTCACCATTATGATGTTGTACTGTAAATATATTTTGTAAGTGAGCTTTCAATAAAACCAGTGATGCATTTATTGCTTGTTTCTGGTCTATTTTTCCTCATAGTATAAAATCACAGCTCCAAGTTCCTTTTTTTTTTTTTAAGTTATTTTCTAGAAGTTTGTCATTTTTAAGTAAATCAAACTGTATATTCCTGTGTTACTTCTCAGTGATTCTCTCTCTGCTAAAGGAAATGTTAACTCTAATCTTCTGCTGTAAGAGTAAATAGAAAGAGACATTGTCAATTTGAATGTTTTAAAATAAAGTAATTTTGGAATCATGATATAGTATCTTTTTAATATATCCTGTTTTTCGAGCTAACAAGAACAGTAGAAAGACTTTTAAAGAATGTTTAATTCCTGTTAAAGGAATGCTTAAGGCTCTCCTATTGACTGTTCCTCTTGTTAACCCCTGCTCCTGTAGGGAGAGGGCTCTGCCATCATCTTGCTGGCTTCTACCTGAGTGTCCACAAGCACTTGGTGCTGCCTTGGTTGCAGCTTTCTTCTTGGGAGAGCTGGTTGATGATCTCGTGGCCTTTCTAGAGAAGACCACTCACTGGAAAGTCTGAGCTCATTATTAGTGGATTGAGCTAGAGGAAATTATTTTTCCTCTTACTGGCTTCTCTTTGGTAAAGCAGTTACAGTAGATTGTAGGTTACTGGACTTCTTACACTAACAGGAATAATATTTTCTGATTGAGACAAGATTTTGAGCCTGGGGTTGTTCTGGTGCTATGTGAGAAGGAAAAAGTGGTGGCACCTAATTCAAAGCAGATTCTATTCAGTTTTATGGTCTGTAGGAAATTTCTTCCAGGTTTTTTAAAGTAAAGATACAGATGAAATGTTGATTTGCGTCAATATATTTTATTTAGTATGCAATGTGTAAAATGCAAAATTGATTATTTTTGGTTCAACTGTAAATATTAGCATTGTGAAACCAAGCTAGTCTGTGGTTTGTATTAGGTTGTGATAAACTAAAATTTATAATTAGTACAGTGAAGTTTGAGCAAGATGTTTCCTTTATGTAAATTGTCTTTGGGTCATCTGAAATACCAGTTCTAGCACTCTATGCAGGTTGAAGTCTTAGTGATTACAACAGGTCTCATCAGAATTTTAATGGAGTATGTATGGTTTGAGTTCATGTCTATTCCTTATTTTTAAAGTATTTGTAGGTTAGTTTCTGTTGGATTTAATGACAGAACACAAGTTTGGGGTTTCTTCTTTACCATGCCACAGTTAATACAATTAGATTGCATAAATCACATCTTGCATGGGATGATGGTGAGCCTTTATGAACTTCAGAGGAAGTCAAGACTTGCAGCTTATGCAATGTGTGTGTTCTGGTTCTCAGAGTTTGATTAAGCTCAAATCCAGGACATGCCAGTTTGTGGTATTAGTAACCTTAAAGCATTATTTATATATTTAAAAAAAAAAACATTTCAACATCTTGACAGAATTCTGTACATACCTATCTGTGGCTAATTTTATAAAATAATTTCCAAATATATAGTTTAGAAATAATTACATGGCATTTTAGGATTAAATTCTCCTTTATGCAAATTTATAAATTAGGGAGGGAGGAAAAAAAAAGAATAGTAGCAACTTGACCCTTAATGTTAAAATCTACACCAATATTTACTTAATATAATTTGGATCTGAATTTAGCTGAAGTTTTGTTTATGCTTAGACTTGGAAGCCTATCCTTTCTTGGAGGGGCAAAGGGGAATATTTAATGTTTGTGCCTTGTTCTTTTGGTGGAGGAGGAGCTTGTTACCCCATCTCTGCAGTGGACATAAGAAATCCTGTCAGCCTCATCCCAAGCTGCCCAGTCTGGTCCCGTGCAGATCTCGGCTGTGTTGTTGCACGTGGCGATGCTGGTGTGCGAACACGAGCCTCGTGCTGCTCTGGCTCGGGGCCGTGGGGACTCGACAGCAGTGGCACTGCTGGCCTGTCTTCCAGGGGCAGGCTGGGGACAAGGCTTGGCTCTGCTACCTCCTACAGTAGCCAGCAGAGCTGAGCAGGCGCCCGGGGGCGGGAGATGCTCTGCCGTATTAAAGGGTGCTGCATATCCCACCCTGGCATATGTTCTCCATAACCCCCCGCGGGAGCTGTCTGCATCAGCCAGAGCGCCTCCGGGCTCCGCTCTGCTGTGCTGCCATGGAGTGTCTCTCAGATAACCTCTGGTTCTCATCTGGACAATTACTGTTTAATATTGTGCCGTCTCTTCCATAGCCCTGATCTCCAAATTGTTGTTTTGTTGTTATTTTTCTTTAACAGCTGTTAGTTGTCAGCTGCAAGAATAGTCTTAACAGTTTAACATCAGACACTGGGAATTAAGTGGGCCTGCTCTGTTCCTGCTGGAATCAGCAGGGCACACATTTCCATTAATTTATTTTCAAACAATTTCATGTTTTCTTTTTGCTTACAGCATTTGAGGAAGCTGGGATTGTTTAGTGAGTTCTCAGTGCTGCACTGTTTTTGAGAACAGAGTTTTGACTCTTAAAATCTCCATTCATTTATGCTCCACTGTTCCAGGGCAGGTGTGTGCTTTTCTGAAGTGTATATATGGTGCTAAATTTTTTAACTGCCATTAAAAAAAAAACTTAGAACCTCAGCTTAATTCTGTCAAGACATCATGTCTTAGCTGCAGAGGATCCAAATGTTCCTGTTAATATGTACTAGGTTTAGAGTCTCTGTTCATGAAAATACTTGAAACCTGCCTGGACACAGCCCTGAGCAACTTGCTTTGGTTCTCCCTGCTTTGAGTGAGATTGTTGGACCAGTCAATCTCCACAGGTGTTTTTCAACCACTGTGATTCCCAGGCATTCAGCAGTTTCCAAAAGCTGAAAGAATCATTCCAAGACCCTCATTCTTCATTGGTGGCTTGGCTTGCAGGATCCACACTTAGGAATAATGACCAATCCAGAGAAGTAGATGTAGGATAGATGCTCATTGCTCACATGGCAGGGTAGAAAAACGGATCATAAATGTCCTGGTGCAAACTGTGGCATCTTTTAGAGAAAACAACATAGTTATATTTGAAAAGGATGAGTCTCCCATTTTAGTTGTGTTAGTGCCTTTGTTTAAAATCATGTAACTGACCTACAGCTTCTCAAATGTGTCTAAGAGACTTTCCCATTATAAAGTAGGGTGGGGAGGAAAAAGAGGGGTAATATGGTTAAAAAAAATATGCATGTTCCAAGGTGTTTTTCTGCAAAATATATGTTGTTGGGCTCACAAGTAATTGGATGTATAAACGTATTAATGCACCTTCACAGCATTGTAAGGAATTTCATTGCTAAAATTGTAGTTGATCATCTTAATTCTATGTAGCATATCTATGACTGGAGAATCATTTTGAAAATTGTGGTGTGTAAAGTAGGACATAAAATAAACTACATTTTTGTGATTTAGTAGGTGTAAGGATTTCTTAAAAAGCTAGAAAGCCACCTTATCCTATGCTTACATATTTGGATAACTAATAAAACAAAAAGACTATAGTTGGGATTTTCTTTTCAAGTCTAGAAGTAATTGATTAGAAATGAAGCATGAGAAATTTCTGTCCAGCAGATTTTTTTTTTAAGTGTTTGTAACTGAATGAAAAATGTATTTTAAATGAAGTGGTCTTTCAGCATATGTTTATGCCAGTTCTAGTGATATTAGTCATGGAAAGTCTCCTGTGTGGATCTGTCACAACCTAAGGGAACAAATTATTCCCTTTTAAGAGAAGGGGGAAAACAAATATAGCACTACCTGACTGAACTTTTATTTCACTAATCCCAGATACTTATTTTTGTCAGTTTTTTTCCCCCTTTTGGTTACAATCTTATGAAGGAGTTTGTTGACTGTAAAAACATGCAATTCATTAATCCATTGCAAGTTTGTGGGGATTTGGTCATTACTTTTATGTGTGGGTTTTTTTTTCACAGAGGTTGATACATACTTCTGTTTGTAATACAAAATGAATGAGAGGGTGTCCACTGTTGTAAATGGTTAAAGGATAAAATATAATGTACCTAATGTTTAGCTCACTTTCATTTGGAGATATTTTATTCAGATCTTTTACTCAAGATGCCTAGTGATTGCATGTGAGAGAAGTAAAATAATAATATTTAAAACTATGACAATGAGGAGACCAGAGAAGCAATGGAAGAACCCTAGAGGCCTAAAAAGAGAAAAATAGGTAATTTAATGGCTCTATTTATGTTGCTCTACAGACATTTGAGTACATCTTCCTACCTTTAAATCTGTCTGAGAAAAGTAACTGAGCTATTAAAAGTGCTTGTTAAGGTAAAGTAAGCTTCAGCTGGTATTTTTTGGGTTTTTTTTAGTTTCACATGAAAAATGTTACCTTTTTCTGAAGAATGAGTAACCTAGTCTTTTTCTTAACTTTCTTGTTTGATATTTTTTTTTTCCTGTCTGTTGCTATAATCCTTTTTATACTGTAATGATACAGTTCCTTCTTAGGGGATTAATAGATTTTGCTGGAAACACTAAACTAGTACCTCAGTTTTACAACCTTTTTTCCAATGAAGAAAAATATTTTCCTCGATGGACAGAATGGAACACTTCTTGATAGGTGTCAGCTTGGAATGGTTATAAACTAGATCACAGGAAAATATCAAAGCACCTCTATTTTCCTGTATTAAAAAAAAAAAGGAAGAAGCCCCCAGCAAATGAGTACTTTAAAAATTATAAGTCATGATTAAATTTGCAGAAGTGATTTTTGAAAGGTAGAAGCATTTAATTTTGATTGGGTCTACATGAAGCACTTTATGTAACGTTTGTCTTGAGTATGTTGAGCTGGAGAATAAACTCAGTAGGTGAATGCATCTTCTATAAACCGAAAGAGCTTATTTTTTTAGGTGAATTCCAAATGAAAGTAAACTAAGAAGAAACGACATGGCTAGAAAGATGTGGTCACACTTTTTCTTAGTATTTAATACCTCAAAGAATTTTCCCTGCCAGCATTTATTCTGATTCCAGAATTCTTAATTTACTTTGAGTTTCTCTATGTGGAAAACTTGGGTACTTCAGAGTTCAGTAGGCTGTGCCAAGAAGTGTCTGTAGGTTAAAAATATTTAATATGAAGTCTTTGGATAGAGCCTCGCTGTTAAGAGGGATGGGGAGGGAGCAGAGAGGAGCAGCAGCAGAGGATCTGTGATTCCCTCGCTGTGTGCAGAGTCTTTCTACAGGGCATTGCTCAACCCTAGTAGAAGGGGTATAGGTGAGTCCAGCTTTCCCTCCTGTGCTGAGGAGAGGGCTGGGCTAGTAAGGAGAGATTGAGTACTAAGATCCAGAGGTATTGCAGGAAAGCACAGAGGGGAAACAGAATGAAGCCTGTCTCTGGCCAAAGCTACAGGTCAGAATTTTGCATGAATCAGGGCCATGGAGGCAGCACAGCAGCACTGCCAGGCTGTCTCCCAATTGCCCAGAGTGAGCATTAAAGAAAATGACAGTTGCTGGAGGTGCCGTTCTCCGAGAGGCATTTTCCTCCATATGCTGTGGTCTTGTCCAGTTATGCTCCACTCTGGGGATGAAGTCCCCATGAGAGCTAATGTGACTCTAAGCTCCAGCCTTTGGTCTGGATTAACTAACTGCATTTTAGGCAGGGCAGTTGCTGCATCTGTGTTACTTGTTCTAACAGATAAAAATGATTCCCGAGAGCCATTATAGCACTGTAATGGTGTATTCTTGTAGCCTTTCTTTCAAACTGACTGTTCACATGTGATGCTTCTTAATGCAATGTTATTTGATTAAGTCTGAATGCTCTATGAAGTTCACTGACAAATAAATTGGTTGAGAGATCTGTATTCACTCAAGAACCCGATGGACTCTCCTTAATGGGTCATTTGTTTTCTTGAATGTCCTGTGTCCACAGAAGGGTGGTGTGGATACGACAGTGCATGCAATAGGGAAGTGTTTTGGTTTAAAAATTAAGTAGGCTTTAGTCAGACATGAATTTTTCCCATATTTTATAAATTGTCAGTGACAATGCCAAATACAGGTGGTACTAGCAAGGTCTAAGTATTTCTTTATAAGCAGGAATCTTTTTTTTAAAAAGTTATGTTTGTTTCCACAACCTTGGTATTTGAAATTGCTTCAACTTGAGTTGCTATACATGAACGTGAACTACCAGGTTTCAGGGTTTTACCCTTTGCCTCTGCTGTTTCTAAAAACAGCCAGGATAGATCTTACCTCTCGTAAGATCCTGCATGGCTGGAAATGGACTGGGTGAAACACCAGCTTTCGCCATGTGCTATCGCTGCAGGGGTTTCTGCTTGACTGAGCTGAGGAGAAGCTGCTGGCAGGACAGTGTTGGTGACAGCCTTCTGCTCTGGAACTTGCAGATTCCTTGGTCTGCTGTGTTTCATGGTGTTGAGTCAAGCTTGCTGTCTTTACCAGGCGCTTCAGAACTGTGGGGGACAGGGTCTAAAGAAGGCTGCTTATTGAGCCCTTCAGTGGGGAACAGTTTTTACAGGCTTTTTGGGGAGCAACATCATCTTTTTGGGCTATGCCATATTTTTAATGTGCATCTAGGTGATTTCATTTCAAGATTGTCTATGAAGATATGAAATGTGAGTGTTTAACATCACCTAGTGTTTCTCTTCTTTTTGAAGCCTGACTGCCAAAATCAGTTGTGTTTCTTTGTCTCCCTGTGCTTCCCCCCTGGGTAAAAAGAGGCTAGGTGAAATCCTGTCAGTGTTTGGCTATGTATTTTTTAATGCTGTATGTACAGTTTGTTCCCCTGACTTCACTGGGATAATTTAGTCGTGTAAAACTGCGTGAGCGCTGGCATGATTGGTCTTGAAATAAAGTGTATTCATAAAAAGCATACCCGTTTCCATGACTGTTATATTTTAGAAGTGGACTCCAGGGCTTTCATTTCCTATGTCAGTCCCAAAGCCTTTTTTACTCTTTCCTTTCTTCTTATGGTAATTGATTTTAGATAGGTGACTTTTAAACATATTTGAATACAACCATTTTTCATTTATGCTGCTTAGAATTACTTTATGTTGTCGCATGGTAATCACATAAAATGTGCTTCTTTTGAGTTAAGCTTGTCCTCTTGCCTTAAGGTAATGTTGATTCTGCAACATTATCCATATTGTCACAATTTCTCTCCTTGGCATTGCTGTAGCAAGGAGATGAGCAGTAGCTAAATTTTCTCTGAAGTTCCTACTGTACTAGAGTGTTTTAAAGTAAAAATAAATTACGTGACTGCTTTTTAGTTGGATGGTTAAGTTGGGAGTAGATTTTGGACCTGAAGCTCAGATTTTAAAGCTCTGTGCAAGAGCAGAAAGGAGCTTCAACTCCAGCTGCTTTATGAGCAATGACAGCACTTGTTTCCTGAAACTGTCAATGAAAGTGGTGGGGGCAGTCACAGGTGACTGTCACCTTCAGTCTTGAGACATGCCACCCTAGGTCTTTCACTTTTCACTGCAGACATGGGACGTGTATTTCTTCTGGGGATGAATCCACAGCACCAGTTTTGTTCTGATAACAGCATCTGGCACTAGATTGATTTAACAGGCTCTGAGGTTTGCTCTTTTCAGATATGCACTCGTACGGCAGCTTCTGTGCAGCCCTGACATGGCCACACGCTACTGTTGTTTTTTCTGCCTCCTAGCACCACGTGTGAAGCTAAAGCTCTTTGACACCTGCCATTTGGACCCTTTTCTTACTGAAAAATGTCATCGTTTTCAGACAAGATGAAGACAGATATCTGATCATTCTTCCCTTTGCAGGGATGTGCTGAGGGCATGGTTCATACACAGCTGAATAAAGGCTTCCGGACTGGAACTCTACAGTTAGTTTTATTAGTTTAGTATGGTAACTAGTTCTTGATTTGGGAGTTCATAGAGAGTTTTATCTAATACAAGAGAAATTAAAGCATGGTAACTCATTGTTATGTTTGCACTAATTCTCAAACCTCTTTCATTCTGCTGCAAGTAGCAATTGTCTTGCTGTTTTCTTGGCAGGAAATATCACATCAGTTTGGGGAGGAATTATGGTAGTTGAAGAATTGAAATCAGAGAATTTTGAGCTCTTTTAATTCTGTAATCAGGGAAATTTTTTGGGGGATGTGTTTTCTGCATTCATCCAAATCTGAAAGTAGAACTGGGCTGCATTTTCCAAAGTAATAACATTTCTAAAAGGAGAAGCTTTTAAATACACTGCCCCAAGTGCTTCTCCTGTATTCTTGAAAGCTGTTTTATGCTAGCAGATAGGCAGTCAGGTTGCCCGACTTAGAACATAATTGTCCTTAAGTTTGAAATATCCTTTTATTACATTTGATCGCGGGCAACGAGCTCTTAGAATGAAAAATCAACACACAGCCTGCTTACAGACTTCAAAGCAGTAAAAGTCAAAAATGCTGGGCTTTTTAGCCCCAATATTTCCAGACTTCAGAGGAGTGGGTAATACTTGAAGACAGCTATTTCAATAACTGAATTTTTAAACATACTAATCTTTTACTCTTTTTCATACATTTCTTCTGAGATTTGGATGCTGGTCTTTTTAATTAAACTGTCTTTCATTTCTTATATTCCTTCAAATTTCTTGTAAACAGACATTGAGGAATTCTTGCATTTTATCTGTTCTTGAAAGACTATAATTTGGTATTTCAAACCATTAAATTTTGCATGTTGTTCTTCATTTGAAAGAGTGTACTTCGATTCTGTTGGGAAGTTTAGTTTTGCATAAGCATACTGGAAAAAGTGGAAAACAGAGTATCATTTTAAGACTAAGCGTTATTTTAAGATAAGTCATTTTTAATGATCTGAAGCTACAATACCAACACTGATTAGAGTATCTTGCTAAAGATGGATTGAAACAGGCCTAATTCTTCTCTCTTGAGTAGGTTGTAAAGATCTATACTGTCTACCAGGAAAGCCATCAGCTTAACTAGTGCTAAATGTCATTTTTGGCTGAACAGGAGAGAAATAATCCCTAATGAAAGGATGATTGCCTTGAACTGTCATTTCAGCAGCTGCTTGATAAGGTGCTTATTTATTGTCCCTGCTGTGGGGTCAGCAAGCTGTTTCAAAAGTAGGGTTTGTAACTGAAAGACGTGATGTTATTCTGTGTTGTAATCTGCTGCAAAACAGAGTCCCTGGTATGAAATAATGTAGTAATTTTTACTTTACCAAGTAGATTGAGTTGGTCGAGAGCAAATTCCTTTCTTTGCATGGCATAATTTCTAGTAAACTTCATAAAACACAGAACAAACTCATTCACACAGGGCTAGAGACACTGACTTTTTTTTGTTCTGACTTCAAAATGCTGGTTGTAAGCAGAATTTCACCTAATATTTTCTATAGAAACTTACAGAATGCAGCCGAGCAACCATGTGGGGTCTGTATCACTTCTCATCATTTGGTGTGCTCTCTGAAGAGTCTTTGTGTGCTTGGGAGCTCTGAAGCAGGAGCTGTCCTTTAAGGCTTATGGTGTCCCTCCTGCATCTAATTGAATAGCTGCAACTGTGAGTCACTATGAGCTTTTTTGTAATACTTTTGCTAAGGATGACTATAATAGCTTTTGTCTAATTTGACTGATTTTGAAAGATGGACTGCCATATAAGCAAAACTTTTATGGTGTGTAGTGACTAAAAGTTTTGAGTGAAGCAATGGAAATTTGATGAAAATTCCTTTTCTATCTAACGGTTTATTTCAGTATTAAATATATTTTACAATGAAAATATTTCACAGGTTCTATATATTGTTAACATTTAAAGCTAATTCTTTATATTGTTTAAAAATCACAGATGAATTGTATGCTTTTTGCCTTGATTCTATTGAATAATGATTGCTTTGTAGTATAATCCTTTTCCATGATCCTTAACATCTTCGTTTGCTATACCACTACTTTATTGGCCGTGGGGAAACACCAGATTATGAGTCTTATCTATCAGAATGAACAGGCATTTGAAAATCTCTTTGGCCTTTTTATTCTTTGAATACATTATACAGTATATACCAGAACCTTTTAATCTTGCACTTCCAGGACTTGTGTTCCTCATATGAAAAAAAGCAATGGCATAGCAGTGTCAGAGCCAGGCTGTGTCAGTCCTGGTGTCCTGCTGTTCCTGTGGTGCAGCACGTGTGGCTGCACAAATCACAGCCCAGCCTGTACTGGGCTGCAGGCTCCAGCTGGCCACAGTCCCCACCCCAGCAGAAGGAGCTGTGCACAGCGCAGAGGTGCTGGAGTATTCCTGTGCCCAAACATGAGTTGCTAGGAGGGGCAGGTAACTCTGCCTTTGCTAAGAGTGAGGAGTTGAAGGGGCCACGCAAGTTGCTTCTGCCCTGGGCAATGTCCTCCTTGACAGGAGAAGAGAGAGCAACACAAGTCACAATGCAAATGAGCAGGTTATTGCTGTTTCCTGTGAAGAGCTTTTTCGACCTCCCCTGGGTGGTTCTCATTAGTCATCAAAAATGGGTGTGTAGGGAGGCATATAACAACAGATGCAGGCGTCCTGTTTCTATAGTGTAACTCTCAACCCTTTTGGGTGTAAGGCTCTTCTGGAACTAGTTGTGACTTCTGTGTTTTCAGTAAGGCCCAATGGATTTCTCATTCATGAAGTAGACCAATCTTCTTTTGAGCATGTGCTTAATTAAGTCTTCCCTGCCCCTTCTTAGTTTGTTTTTAATCATAACATCTGTCAACATAATTAAGGCTTGATACATTCCAATTGAGTGTGTAAATGGAGGGTTCTTTTCTAGAGAATATTTTGTCATTTTGTTTCATTTTATTTTTCTGTCCTGGATGATTCATAAGCCAATTATTTTAGTAAATAACACTGAATAAACCTTTGACTCCTTTTTTTACTCTCATACTTTGTGGGAGCCTCTGGCTTTAGTAGTCACAAGTTTATGAACAATATATTTATCAACTAATATGTAAAAAGTTCGATTAGAGGACTTAACCACAATTACTAAATTATGATTGTGAAGGGAGTTCTTCTGGCAGATCATCATTTTATGGCCAAATATGAGAGTCTTGGCCCATTTTGAGGTTGACATTTGCTTTTAGAGTGACCATGATTTTCTTCCGAATAATGAACACCAGACTCTTCTTTGTACTGGTATTGTTTCTTAAAATGTTATTTTAAAGGATTGAAGTTGGAAATCAGGGATTTGGAGGTTGTAGGAACAGCAAGTTATGTAAAGTTGGATAAAGTTGCTTTTTGTTTCTCTGTAATGTTATTAATCCAGTGTTGCATTTGATTGTGGGAAAATGACCTCAGTGTAATATAGGAGCCTGAAATGTTGGTAAAGTTCATGAAAATGTCAGGAAGGTGCATTCATCTTTAAACCCACAAATGTCTGGCCTGATATATCTTTTCTTTGTAATACGTACATTAGATTTTCTTACGTAGCTTTGAAAAGGTTTACAGTGAAAACTTACTACCTAAGAAACTTGCAAGGTTTAAAAATTGTATTTTAGTTAAACCACTGTTGTTAACTAGCTGGGTACGTGTCATCTTTATGCATTTTAGTAGGCATGTAGCAGCTTTAAATTAAAAAAAAGAGTAAAGTAAAGAGTAAGTATTCTTAGATTTTATTTTTTTACCTTTTACAAGAAAAGCTCTTTTTCCCATAAAAATTAGGAGATTGAAAATCTGAATGTTTTCAAAATAAATCATCTTCTCAGTCCAAATGTGTAATGCTTATTTAAGCTGAGTAAGAAAACAACTTGCTTTAGTAAATGTTAGAAAGCTCCTTGAAGTATTTAGAATAGAGCTGGCATGGTCTAGCATAAAGCTGAGGGCCCACCAGGTGGTGCTGGTGCAATATATTTAATTTTGCTTTAGCTACTTAAAATGTGTCTTAACAATTGTGAATGAGATGGGTGTAGTATAGGAAAACTTAGTTCATATGCAACAAGCCAGTTTGTACAATTGAAAAGAATACACTGTAATAGTGTGTAGTGGCTTTGTGATTTGGGCGCTTTAATTTTTAAAAGTTGGATATAGATGCTGAGGAAAAAACCCGTATCTGTAGGATGGCCGATGTGGGAAGCACAGTATGGAAGCATAGTCTCAGAGCCTTTACCTGCTTTTTTGTTGATTGAAAGAGAAGCTTATGAAACTTGTTCGTTCATGTACTACAAGCCCATCATATCATATCAAATCATATCATATCCACGTGCTTATTTACCTACTACATATTGACTTTAAAAGGCAAAATAATTTTTCAATAAAGTGGTTTTAGCTGTTTAGGTTTGGTCAGTATCTTTCCTCCTAGGGAATGCACAGTAATAGGGGTCTCATTAGGCACGGGGGGAGCCACTTCTTTTGGTTTCGTTTATTATGCGACTTAAAAAGTCAAAAACAAATTCTGAAGATACACAAGATTTTAATACAATTTCACCAACTCTTAGGAAACTTTTCTTTTGGCTCTCTTGAGAATTGTATCCGTTATAGAAATGGGAAGGGGGAGATGAAGAACAGTATGGACTGCAGTAGTTTGGAGTGAATTTCTATTGCCTACTCATTTGAGTATGTTCGGTTTTGTCTTAATATGCCCTGATGTAAAATATATATACATTATTTAAAAGGCATGATGTAGAGCATTTAGCAACATTAAATTAGCTTAAATTGTCTGTAAAACCATCCCCCTTTTTAGGAGAATAATGATAATTTGGAAAACATACAAAATGTCAGTGAACTAAAGTGACTGCCTCCTGTCTAGTCAAAAAGTAAAATTCGGGATAACTGCAGGCAATCCCTAAAGCTATTTTGCTTGTAATCTTAGTATTTTGACCAAGCTAAATGTTTCAGCATTCTGTGTGCCATTGTCACATCAGTAACCACCTCACTGTAGCAGTATCAAACCATGTGATAGCCACTGTATCTGTAAAAGTTTGGTTGACTGTTGTTGAATGAACCAGAGGATGGTTTCTTTGGAAACCATGTGGCCTTGTGCGTTTAATCTGGGTAAAAGATTTATTTAACGTCTGGGTTTTGCTGTCTTGGGCAGAGCAGTGTGAAATTCTACATGAGTGGAAATTCTTCCTCCCCTTTTCCACATCTACACCAAATACTTCGTAGAATAACTGCATGCATATGCTCAACCATCTCAGAGTGGCTCTCAAGTATCCAGTGTATGCTGCTTCTGAAAGTGCTTTTTATATCTTGTTCTCTTTCTTGAGGTAATTTTTCACTTGGCTTCCCCCTTTCTCCTCACCCCAGTGTGTAAATGTTTTTCCTCTTGAGGAAAGGAAATATGCTTTTTTCAAATGTTTCTGTCTCCTATCCTGAGTTTTATCTACTCATTTTAGCAAGCAGTTTTTGTACTGCCTACCTTAAAATTTGGCACAAGTCGCGTATTACCATAGAATGACAGTGTTAGTGCAATCCTTCTGCTTCTGCAGATTATCAGTGTAGTATTAATGAGAAACATTACGATGTCAAGTGTGTTAAAATCCCCATCAAGGTCACATCAGTTTTTTCACTGCAGAAAATACTGGGAGAGGATCAAGCAATAAGCTGTGTGCAGTAGTACAGTTTTTAGTACAGCACTGTAAAAATGAGTGCAAAACACTGATTTTTTTTATTATCTAAAATTATATTACATTGTATTATGAGTGTATTAGATTTAAAAATTGCATGAGGGCTAAGTTTTGGGATCTGTTGGAATACAAAGATTGAAGAGCGATTAGTGAAAAGCTGTTAGAAGTGTGTGCTCATGTGTGGTTTTTTGGAAGCAGTATCCAGAAAGGGAGCGCGTGCCAGATGCTGCCTTTATAAGGTGTGAACAGGTTAAGAAATACATTCTGCTGCATTGTTCTTTAAATTACTCGTTCATCAGAGAAATCAGTTTTATGAGTCTTCTGTCAACATCTTTATGTTCAGCAGTTAGGTTTTTGTGATACGGTCTTATTTCTGAGCACTGTGATGGGAATGTTTTATGAATGTCATTTTTTGTGAAGGAGTGCTCATGATACTGAATCTTTTTAAAAGATCATGTAAATAGTTCCATTTTCACTTGCCCAGTTCACCTGGTCTGAGGATTTTTTTGCTCTGTTCAAATGGGCCTGGAGTTACATTAATTTTAAAGATAACAGGGTTTTATTCTCTGTATTTATTGAAAGATCCAATCTGTCTGTACTATTGAAATGTTCTTTAGAGTTTTGGGTAACTTTAAAATCTGACTTGTGTGTACAACATTCCACCAAATTCCAGTTTTAATTGGGGAAGAGGAGAATCTGTAAAAACTACAGTAAGAAATTCTTACCTTTTTTATTTGCATTTTACACTGTTTACTGATACCA
Organism: Edolisoma coerulescens; assembly: GCA_013397115.1. Lineage (NCBI taxonomy): Eukaryota > Metazoa > Chordata > Aves > Passeriformes > Campephagidae > Edolisoma > Edolisoma coerulescens. The sequence goes on along the minus strand of VWZW01004301.1, from coordinate 322,763 downwards.
TGCTTGGAACATTGAATGGGAATATATTTTACCTTTGAGCTGTTCTCCAGCTTTTTCTAAAGGGAGGAGCTTCTAAGTATCAGTTTCTTTATTTAAAAATTTGACCTAGTAAATGTTCCTAAAAGGAAAATTTATAGTCCAATTTTAAAACAATATAAAACAAAGTTATGTTTTTTTTCTGAAAGGTCTGTTTCTTAAGGACTGTGGTTTCTCTCCTTATGGCAAAGATTAGGTTATTCTAAAAGTGGAATAGTAAAAGTAAAAATAGTTCTGAAACTGATAGTATTAACCTCCAGTGCAGTAGCTGTATGATGCCATAATTATCAACCTGAAATTCCAGTTCTGTTGAAGTTATTTGAAGAAATCTAGTGTTGATTCAGTGGTGTCAGAATTTCACAGCTGAAAATAAACTTACACTGTGAATACTTGATTGCAGTTTTCTCTTGAGTGGAACTAGAGCACTTGAGGGGTTTTTAATTATGTGTTCGATTTGAATTGCTGAGTTTATCATCATTACTGAATGGGTTTGAGGTGTATGGTAGATACATGAACTGTAGTTTAAAGTTCCTGAAGACAGGCAGTCTGTTTTTCTTTGGGGATGGCAGTGAGAGCTGGGAGAAGACGATATTGAATGCTGCTGAGAAGGGAGCTGCAGCTCTGTGGCTCAGTCTGTGTCAGGTTGGGGCTTTTTGAGTGTTTTAGGGCAGCTGGCTTTTGACAATGTGTGTGCACGCTCATGGCTTGGATTCACATAATAGTTGAATGTTAGACTTTAGAATGTAGGTTTTTTAAATGAAATTATCAGGTAGGTTTTGTTTTGTTTATGGAAGCTGGTTTGCCTATTTACTTCTGGTAACACTTGTTTCTTGTTTTCGTTTTCTCTCCTCTTGTAAAGATTGAGACGGGGACTGATATCATGCACAGTGTGTATTTATAGTAAGGCCAGAATTACTAAAGAATGAATTTTGCAGGTCAGGGAGGGGTGTTTTGGCTTAAATGGAGATATTTTCCTTTTTACTGTCTTACTTTTGTAAGTATTCGGTTTATTCTAAGCATGAGGCTTTAAATAAAATCTAAGTATTCACTTAAGTCACTTGCAAAGTCTTTCACTTGTGTTGTTCAGTTGTGTGCTGTTTTACATATTTGCCATTTTATTTTTCAGCATTGTCAATGAAGCAGGAGCATCGATCTACAGTGTCAGTCCAGAAGCATCCAAAGAAATGCCAGACCTAGACCCAAACCTAAGAAGTGCAGGTATGAAGAGTATTTAATTCTATCACATTTCAACATGGAGCTCAAGTCTCAGTTCTCACACTGTTTTGTTTATATTATTAAATAAAATAATAGTCAAAAGTAGAAAAAAGGTTTGGATATTTTGTTTCTAAACTTTAATTCTTCTGTCATTTCACCTTTGAAGTCCTAGGCATGCAAATGAATAAGATCATCTTCTGCTAACGCCTGTAAGGTAAAGATCCTTGTGGATGTATCCCTTCAACAGGCTGGTGCAGGAGAATTTATGGCGACGAATATAACCAATGAATTGCATAAACTTTCACAGTTGCACATGTCCATGCCCACAGAGGCTTGACCTTCCCTCTTCTCCTCTGTGTGTACATAAATATCTCTAGCAATAATTAAACCGTTCAAGGGCTAGAAAAACAATGTAAAACTAGAACAGATAATTTAAAGATGTGCATTCGTTGTGATCACTGGAGTCTTAATGTAGCTGAATATAGTTTTCAAGAAATACTGTTTAGGTTTTGTTTTTAAAAGGTTATCTACGTCAGCATAAATGTCACGGAGGTATAACACAGCAATTAGAAATGTGCAAGCGTTGCCACTATTATAATTTTCAGTGTTTGGTCCGATAATTTTCAGAGTAGTCTTTAAAGATCAAATTCCTAGCAGCTCCGTCCGGGTCCAAATTCTGCTCATGGATTTGTTTTATTCGGAGAAAGCTGTAAGGGAGGTTTGAGATTATTTTTGTATTACTTCACTTATGTATTTTTAATTGTGTGTCTTACTGTATTTGTTTTTTGTCTACCTCAGGGGTTTTTTTTGGTTCTTAGTTTTTCTGCAGTTTGGTGTCATACTCAATCAAATACAGCATTCTGGAAAATGCAGCAGCACTCGTTTATAAAACTTTTCCAGTCAAAATTATAATGTTCTTAAATTTAATGTTTTTCTAGCAGGTTACTGGCCTGGAAATCCTTTGGAGGATATAGATCAGCAGAAAAGAATTCTGACATGGTATTCAGGGGTAAAACTTTATAGAATTCTCCATGTTTCCCTTTCGTCTTATTTCCACAAAGGGGAAAGTGTTAATTCGATGTTTCAAGTGAATGTTTTTACAGGAATATTCTTGGAATGTCTGTATCAGCCCCTCCATTTGCAGGAGAGGTTTCTAGCTTCTTTCTGCTTGGAACTCTTTTCCCTGCCTGAGAACAGACTCTGTTGTGATTATTTCTTCCCTGGGCCACAAAGGTTTTAAATGTGTCACGGTATGGCCAGAGCAAATATTAAGCATATGACATTTCTGTACTTGTGACAGATAGCACTAGCTTTCCCTTGGGCCTAAGTTTTTTATGGTGCTGATGTATTAAATGTAGGTTTAAAGTTGATGTAAATGAACAAAAACACTGAAAAGGAGGAAATCTAATTATTAACATTATGCCTTTCCAGATGTACGTGTTTTTTATTTTCTCCAAAATTAATTTTTCAACATTTCAGACACTTTTATTTAGTGTTGTGCATCAAATACAGTAAATTAAAATCCAATATTTAATACATGATCAATTTCAGTATTAATTACCTAGAGTTCATAATTGCTGCATTATTACTAGGATTTTCTTCAGGCTTAATTTAAGTGCTGTTGCAACTGGTTTTAAAAGCATCAGCAATTTTAACATGCCACAGCAGTACCACAGAGTGGATATAAATTGAAAAAGAGTAGGATAGAAATTGAAAAATAATTGCCTAGTTTCATGGATGTTGGCTATTACGAAACAGACAGCTAGAACTATGTTACAATCAAGGTACTCTAGAATTTTTAGGCTTTCTTCATGACATCTTTTGGTGTCAATTTGTAATTAGCTGTGCTAAAACTATGGATGTTTTCGTAAAGTTGAATGCAAAAATGGGACATAACATTAGAGGGAAACATTAACTGATGTTTGAGGTTTTTTCAGACTTTTTTCTTGACTAGCTTACTTGTGTAGTTTCAATTTTCCTTTAATTTGCAGCAAACGCAAAAGTGACATTGTGTCAAAGCTGACTTGCTTTTAATTTTAATTGTTGTGTTACATCATGTCAGATTCTGTGCTTACATGATAGCATTTAGTACATTAAAGGAAGCTGACAGCTGCATGATGAAGTGTGACATTTATAGTTAAAATAAAAGGTACAACTGACGTGAGATATCTGTGATCTTAACGCTGTTTGCCACTTTAACATTTTTCTCAACAAAAACTTTATAGAAGGTTTTTGGAATTACACAGAATGGCCTGTGTTTGTCCATCGGGTACATAAATGTAAAATATTAAATAACACATGTTATATGAGAACTTTCTCATCTTGTGATATGATCTCTGTAGTATTTGCAGTGGTGTTTAGCAACTGTTTGTAGTCAGTTTAGGCTTTATACAGCGAAATAGAGGATATCAATCCTGATGGAAAAATTAGCTTAATAATTTCTCCTTGGCTGAGTGTTCTATGTAGGGGGAAAACCAGCAACCTTCAGCATTTCTTGGGGGTGCTAATTAAAGGTATTAGTTAATCCAAGGACTCAACTGGTTATTACTTTTTTCCCTTTGAGCTATCTTTGAAGGTCATAGATGACACGAGTTGGTAATAAATGATTGAGAAAGATCTTTTTTTAAACCGATGGTGTATATACAAACTATAGAGGAAAGTCTTTATAGTCATCTGTACAGCACTTTTAGGTAAAATTGCACTTGCTTGGAAGAAAAAAAAAAAAAAAGCTCTTTTCTAAAAGAATTTGCTGTTATCTACAGTACAGGGAAGGAAATAGGGTCTCTCCAACTTTAGAATTGTCCTGAATATTTTATGAAAGTGCAGGAGCTGCTGTTCTGCTACTCCAATTCCTATAAAATCTTGTGGACTGGGACTCAGCTAAGTAGATAGTAAAGAACTTGATGAAACCTAGTTACTTGTGTTTGAGTCGAGTGAGAAGGTATATATCCCCTTCTGACAGTCATTGTAGGATTAATGAGCAGAGCAGCTATTTCTCAGCCTCACAGAATTAGGAGATAAGAGGCTTATAGGCCAGAGCAATAAAAGGATTTCCTTCTTGATAGGCTGAGGAAGTTCAGCTGCAGCAGATTAGGAGGGCTCTGCCTAGAGAGCAAGCCACTGGAGTTCAGTAATGGGGGGTTTTGGATGAACCTGTGATAGGATTGCAGTCTGACAGAGAACGGAGTGCAAGGCTTCCTTGAATTCTCCTTCTCAAAAGCTGGGCCTAAGGACACACTTAAGATTTGGGGTGGGAGGTTTTGTAGGGTAGAATGGACACCATGAAAAGAGGACTTTGCAAGCTGGAAATGTAGATCACCTTTGTGAAATTTATTAATATGTGCTCTACCAAGGCTCTGTGACTGCCAGATCTGAGGTTGTAATGAGGTGTTGGTAATGAGGGAGCTGTGAGGCTGGGTGGATGACTGCAGTTCTATTTCTGCCCTGCCACGTGTCCTCTGGCCACCCTCTTGGAGAAGTATAGTTAAATGTTTCATTTGGTGGAGTTTTCATAAAGCTGTCAAATTCCTTTTTTTTTTGGTTGTTCTGTTAATTTGTTGGGGGTTTTCTTTTTCTTTCTTTTTCTCTTTTTTTTTGTTGTTTTTTTTATTTTTTGGGGGTTTTTTTTTTTTTTTTTTTTTTTTTTTTTTTTTTTTTTTTTTTTTTTTTAATTTTTTTATTTTCTGACCTAGCATCACTACACCACTTCATGTTTAACCTTTGGTTAGTTTTTTTTCATGGCAGCTTCCAGTAAGAGTTATGCATTTGAACTTGCCTGTAAAATCTCCTGGATTGCTCTGGGTCTCTGTGATTGAGATTTACCTGTGCCTTTTTTCAATGCAAAACCTGGATGCAAGTTTCCCTTAGAAGCAGTTGTAAGGAACAGTTTACTGGGTACTTTGCCTTGCAAGCTTAACAGTAATTCACTTACCATTAGTTACCTTTCATTGCCAGAGCACATGAGATGGCTGTGTTGGTGTGGTATTCTTTGTAGAAGAAAAGAAGTTAAACTCGGTGGTGACAGGCATTCCTCCCTCAGACAGATGAGCTCTGTGACAATCGGTGCCAGCCTGGGTTTGGTGGCTGTCACTGGGCCTGTGAACCCTGGAATTCAGTGATTTTCCAAAGGTTGATATCTTCTTCGCTTTACTTCCACCCTGTCCTATATAGTTTTGGCTAAGGTTTTATTTTGTTGTGCAGAGCCTGTTTTCCTAATAAAAGTAAGTTTTATGGGATAAGAAGTGCAGGATTTCAGTGCAGGTGTCAACACGTACACACTTCCAGGCTTTCATTTTTTTTCTTTCAGTGCTTCTCCACTTCTACACCTCCTTGTTGCAAATGCTTGTTGGCCTGAGCAAATTTGGCTAGACAAAGTGGGAAGACTGTGGAGGAACAGGTGAAGTATATAGAAAGTGTAAGCACATATAACTTGTGTTGAAGGATTGTCACACAGAAATGTGGAATTTATGTACTTTCTGGATGCTTGGAAACTTTTTAGGGTATGATCAGCTAGTGGAGGTTTTGTTGTCCTTAGTATAAGGAAGATAAAGGGTGTACCAATGGTTTGGCTTGTGCTCACAGTAGAATTTTTTTTCTTCTGCTGCCTCTCCACCTCTTGGGTACCGTAATGAAATGAATGTTGCTTAATTACTAAGAATCAGAGGAAACTGATGCATTCTAGTGAAACAGTGGCCTGATGGTAGAGAATTGCTATGAGGCAGTAGTCATGCTGGGATTTTACTCTGGTTTCAATATACACTCAGTTATATAAATGAGAAATGTCTTAATTTCATTAAGTTGATGAATTACCTTTCCTTTTGAGATGACTGCTCTAACAAATAAGCAATTTTTTCTTTCTTTCACTACTTAAAAAGCAAAATAAAAGGGGGAAGAAAGGGGCTGTTTTTTCAGACACAGTGTTTGTGTAACCACTTGTTAGAAGAGATCTCATGCTAAGCCTCTCTGTTTTATTTTCATACCTTATGCAATCATACACACTTGGTTTTTAATTTGCAATTCTGTGTTCAGATGCTGAAAGAAGAGCAACATACCTGGACTTGTCTAATGCAACAGCTCCAAGAAATGCACATTTTCCTATTGGACATGAAGAACTAGGGCTCTGTCAAGGCCACATAGTTGTGTCACCCAGTTAGGAAAGCAGCAAAGGTAGATAAAATATTCCCTAGAGCAGCTTTTTTTTAAGATTTGGAAAAGTAACAGGGCAAGCATGTGTCGTGCTGCATGCACAGGTATGATCCAGTATGGAAGCTGTGTTGTTTCTAAGGGATGTTTTCTGAGGATAAAGAAGAATCTGAGAGAGCCAAAGGTCACACAGCACAGCTCGCCTTAGCATTGTCAAATCCCATCTGCTTGTCTCCTCTCCACAGGGCAGAACACATTGCATTATTGTACGCTCAAAGTTCAGCACACCACTTGCACTTTTCCTTGCAAGAGAAAGCCTTGTAGGCTTTGAGGGCTTGTTAGGACTTTCAGACTGTTATGCTACAGGGTTTCATTCCCTGGGGTCCTGTTAGAGACATAGAGTTCAGAGCTGTCATACTGGCCAGCAAGTAGAAGGTAGAGATTGGAAAAAATGTAATTTCTTTTGACTTTATCTTAAGGAAAGTAAAACAATTTGATGATTAGATGTGTGGGACATAGTGCCTGGATGTCTACTTGAGCTAATTTCTTCATCTTCTTAAAAGAGCACTGCTCCCCTTTGGCTACTCAGGAGAGAAGGTCATTTTTCAAAAACTTTATTGTTTTATTTAGTCCTACGGTTAAACCGTTCACACTGCTGTCTGAGTGGAAGCTTTCTTCTACAGCTAGTTGGAGAGAATTAGTGAAAGTTCCACAACATTTCAGAAGGGAAAGTGAGCACTGAATTCTTATGCATTGAAACATTTTATCAGCTCAATGTGTAGTTGGGTTGTGTGCAATTAGAGCAGTGCAAAATGAAATCATATTTCATCTCTCATCTGTTGTATTCTGTAGCATTTGAAAATGAGTTTAGTTATACTTTTGGAAGGATGGAGAACAGAGAACCACACTTTGGTGATGAACGTGCAGTAGTTGGAAGCAAAAAGGGTGGTGAATAGCAGTAAGGTGTTAAAGATAGAAAATGTTAATGATAGTAATATTAATAAACTAAAATAATATTAATAGCAGTAATTAATTCTTAATTAATAATAGTAATATAAATAATTAGTAATACGAGCAAGAGAGTCTTGTTACTTGTCTCCCCATAGGACCCAGTTCCTACTAATGAGCAGAAGCTGATCTCAAGGTGTGGGCTGGGCTCTACAGTTTAAACAGAAATTATAGGGAATCTGTGGGTTCTATAGGAAATCAAAAACCAGACCCTAACTGCAGATAGTTTGGAAATAACTGAGCCTCTCCCAGCTGGGCATAAACATGTGCCTGCACCAGGATATTGAGAGATAGAAAAATGGGCTTGAATTGCCCCAAACCACTAGCACAATCCTGAATGGGTTGTTACACAGATAATAGAGTTGTTTGTAGTCTTCTTGTACTTTTCTTGTTGTTCTAGACAAGAATCTAATGTTTTCTAATCTGTGTAAACCTCAGGGTGTGTTGGAGAGGTGGTGTATAATCATTAACATCCTGCTGGCGCTGTATTTCCTCTGAAGCTGTAGAGCAGACAGCAGTGGGCTGGAGTAGAGGAGTTTGATCTCCTGCTACCTGCAAGCTTTACATGCTCTGGTCAAGCTGCTTTCCCTTAGCATGAAAGAGCTATGAAAACCATTCATTTCCCCCTTTCTGATGTAACTCTGTGCATGTGTTGTGTCTGTGTGTATTTCGTTCTGAAGGCTTCGTTGCTTCCTTGAAGCGTGGAGCTAGAGGAGTGACCAGTACCAGGATGCTCTTCAGTTCAAGGAGTTTTGGTTTCCTTTTAATACTGGGATTTGATGTGTTATTTGCCAGAGCTGCTTTTCTCCCTACAGGCATAGGAAAAAACATTCTGGTCACTTACAGAAGGTTAATATTTGTTGTTGATACAAATTACTAATTCTTCTAAGATACAGATGACTAGCTCTTGTAAGATTAGAACTTCAAGTAATTTTTTACTTTTAGTAGTAACAGTAATCAGTGGCATAGGGATGCAGTTAGTATCAGCAGTGTGAATGGGGAAAAGTTATTGATGATATCTACCTTTTAAGATGAACAGATGGGGAAAGGTTTTTTTGAGTTTATACCATCCTGTGAGACTAACTCATTTCGGTGACATAAACATCACATTGGGCTTCAGTTAAATGATTATCTGTCCCCCATCTCATCTTGGATAAAAATGGATACTATTCTGTGATACAGAAATTACTAATGCTTGAGAAAAAGGTTTTTGAGAGTGTTCCTAAGAAAAAATACTGACTTTAAGAAGCTGCATTGTAATATTCACTTGTCAAGATTTTCTCTTTAAATGTATTTCTAACTTTCTTGTTGCGTTCAACCCATCTCTTTTAAAGATTTTTTTTTTTGTAATAAATAAGTAGAATATTGTCATTCATTGTTTCATTAATCTTAGGAAAATAACATATTATCAGTTTTATGGAGTTAAAGGTAAACTAAAATGTAACCTTTTTAAAACAAAAACCTGCTCACTTGCTACAGAAGAGCTTTGGATGAAATGCAGCTGTTGAACAGTTGCTTAAAATAAATTGCATACTTTAAACCCACGAAGAAGATATATGAGGATTCAAAACTGTGTCACAAATCCTGACCTACTGAGAAAGAATGCTTAATGAAAGGACTACTGTACGTTTCACTGTATCCTTTGCAAGGAGGGTGAAATTCAGGTCAACAGGATAGAAAGCTTCCAGGACTCAGGAAACCTGAACAATCGATCACTGAGTAAACATTATTGCAGATACTTATGGAGAGTAATTGATCTTGAACACAATAATAGGCTTTATAAAAGGATTTAAAAAGTTGTAATGTTTTCGTATCTATTCTGGTATGATATATTGACAGTAATTACATATGCATTTGTGACTTAGTCTCTGATTACCTTAATATATTATTTTTTTATTTCATTGATTTTGAAGTTTCAACCCAGACGTTTAAGGTGCGAAGGTTAATTTAAAATAGGAGGGTGGATGAGTTACTTGGATGTTATAGTAGCATGTCTCAGCAAGAATGAAATACTGAGGTTTTATAAGAAAGATACAGAATGTTCTCGTTTATGACAAAATTGAACTATCACAGCTTAATAGCTTGTGGTTGCCATATATTTATCTGTAAAGCATTTGTGAAACTATCTACTGCCTTCACATCTGGAAGCTTCACATTTTTTCAAAGCGCAAAACAAATACTGCCACTCATGGGGGGGGGTAGCTAAGCTGTCACAGTTATTGACTGGGACACATTTTTGTCTGTGTGTGAAGACATTTTTAAAAGGAGGAATGCCATCATCCTGGACTTTTGGCCACAAACATTTTTCTCCTTACAGTGGTAAGCAACATTTGAGTGCCACTGTAACTGTAAGAAATTGAAACTTTTTTGTTCTTCTACCCATAAGCATTGGTCATTTTCACTCTTTCCTTATCTAAGCCATTAAACTCTTGCTTTATGGTGTGGCTCTTGTATAAAGCAATGCAAAAGGAGAACATTTCAATATGCAATTGTCTGTGCACAGAAGTTGGCAGCCTGCCCCCAAACTGGGCACAATACTTGAAACCATAATAAATTTCATCTAGTTGACAAGATTTCCAGCTGCCCTCACACCTTAAATAGTCTGCGTGTCTGATTTGGGTCTTAATGATTGCTTTAGACCTGTTCCATTACTGAAGTGAGGCAGGTAGCCAAAGAAGTTAGCACTAAATCTGTTTTTTTTTAGGGCTGGCAGCTGAGCTGACATGACCCTTGTATAGATACCATGTAGAGAAATAGTAAGGCTGCTGTGTTGTTTTGGCCCTTCACTTTTGAGTATGGAAAGTTTTTTCCATCTTTAGTCTGAAAAGATTTAGCCTGAAAACTATTATCAGTATTCCTGAGTGAAAACTCTCCTTTTTGATCTGTGAGAAATATACTATAGCTTGCTGTAGAAAGTACTAGAGAAACAACATTATGTGATTCACATTTTAAGAAAATAGTCTTAATTTAAAATTTCTCCATTTGAAATTAGTGATTTGATCTTTAAGACGGGGATAGCCACATAGTTAGGTACATTTGCAAGTTCATGAGGGCATATCGGCGTATTAGCCATTAGGAAACAAAACGTTTTAATGTAACTCCTTACTTTCTATGAAGATCAGACACAGAGATTGGCATGAGTTGTGCAAGCAACTCTTATGGAGGCTTTTTGCCCACCACGGTGGCATCGTTGTCACTCACACACAATCATACTTTACTGTCTGCTGGGTTGTCTTGTCAAATAACCAAAGTATGGAGTGAATTGAGACTACCAAGCAGCTAAATTGCTTTTTAAATGAAATGGCAGAATATGTCCTATCTAATGACAAGATGGCATTACAGTAAATATGCTTGCAGTAATCTTCTTTATTTCTCATTGCACTTGGATGTGAAGTACATCTACATTGAAGTCAGAGGACCACCTAGACCATTGTGTCCCTCCAAGTGTTAAAATTTTACATAAATTTATTGAAAGGCAGCACAGTATGTTACTGCCTTTCCAAGTGTTGCAATAATATTTTCATCTTAATTCACAACTCCAAGCTTTGCATTTATCAGGTGTGCAAATCTTGTAGTGATTTTCTAGGAGATGGTCATGCCATCCTGATCTTAATACCCTGGTTAATATTGATTAGGGTTTTTTTTCGTATTTTACTTAGACTAGCATATTTTAATAAAGGCATCTCTTAAACTTTTCATGTTTGGCCATGCTGATAACCTTTGAGGAATCTGATTTTCTGGTTTTGCCCTGCATGCCATAGTATAATTTATTCTGATTTTGCTCGGGCAAAAATGAATACCTCAGTATCTTCAGAAGTAAGAATGCATTACCTGTTTCATTGTTACTCTTCTAAAAATGCATGATTTCTGAAATGTACCCAGTGTAAAATAGTTGAAAATTTTGTAGTCTTGATTTAATTTTTAAGAAGAAAATGCCAGACCATCAGGTTTTACTGTCTCTGCTCCATGGTAGTAGACCTTGCACTTCTGCAGAGCCCTCATGATTTCAGTAGTACTCTGCTTGTGTTGTGAGAGTCCAGCCACCTGGATCAAATGGCCAGGGTGGAGCCTCGTTGCCCCCCAAAAAGATCCATCTATTGCAGTGTACAACTACTCCAGCAAAAAATAAATGGGTTTGCCTGTACAAGAGGCAGTAGATGCTAATCTTGACTGAATTTCGGCGTAGAGAGAATGTGGACAACTCTTGCGTTTTTCCTACTGTGCTCTCTTTTATTTATTAATTGGAAAGGTTCTGGAGTGAAGTTGTGGCCTTAGTGGGAATTAGGCAGGTCAGCTATCCTGCTGCTATTGACTGTAGGAGCTGCATCCCTTAATTTGTAACTGACTGTTAGCTGATCTTCCTGCTTCGATATTGTAACTATTAGGCCTGATCCAGGAAAGCACTTAAATGTCTGTGTAACTTTATGCGTGTGAATAGTTTTGCCAGTTCCGGTGGGAATTCCGACATGCATCTGTGCTGAAGTGCTTTGCTGGATCAGGTCCTACGCCTCCACTGGAAGCCTCCTAGGGATATGACGGCATTGTCAACCAAGCTAATATGACAAAGAGAGTCTAAATTTTACTTTTTAATTGAAGTGTCCCAAGAGAAGGTTATGCTTGGAAAATTCCTGTATCAACCTATCCATGTAGTTGTCTGTTTTTAAAAGATATAATGAAAGGAGATGTGGACAGTGAGAGGTATTTGCTCTCAGCTTATCTAAACTATAACTTTTGAAATGTGTTTTGCTATTAGGTAGAACTAAAAGAAAATTCTCTAAAACGCTGTATCGGTATTGAAGAAGCTGAGTTTAAGGAGATTTGCTGAAGGACAAATATAGTGTCTGTGCATAGGCATCAGTGCATTCAGAAGAAATACATAGTTGTAAGTGATTCTTGGTTTGGATCAATACTACTTTCATTGGTGTTTTGTTTCACTTTTGTTTGTTAGGTGGCGGGTGACTAGTATTTCAAAGTAATTGATGTGAATTATTGTTATAGGAAGGCATTTCTGCAGTGAGCTATACTCGTGTAAGTGATAACTGGTGTACTTACACTGATTAACCTTTTGTGGGTTTTTTTTGACAAGAAGGCATACGTGATTGTCTTTGAATTCAGAACTTCTCTGTCAGAGAAGCAGGCATATCAGATGTCACCAGCACAGTGCTTTCTGAGCCTAGCTAGCAAACTGCCTTTGTCAGCATGTTAAAATGGATATTAAAGGATATGAAAAGCCTTGCATGACCGAGCAGTGAACTTCACGTTAACTGTGCATTTAGCAGTGTAAATCTTTAGAAGTGAAGTCTCTAGTGCAGCATTTAATTGATAAACTTAGCAGTTGTGGTTTGAGGAGCCTGCATATCTCTGGCTACTGTTTTGGCTTCAAGTACAAATGTTTGGTCAAGTCCTTTTCTGAAGTGCTGTGAAGCCTTTAACACCCTGCAGTAGTGATGGTTGCTGTTTAAATTAGGCTACAAGGGTGATTAAGGACTGGGACACCTTTCACACAAGGAGAAACCAAGAGAACTGGAAATGCTCAGCCTGGAGGAGACTTGGGGGATCTTACAAAGGGGTGTAAATACTTGGTGGGAGGGAATGAAGAAGAGAGCAGCAGACTCTTCTCAGCAGTGCCCACTGTTAGGACAAGAGGCAATGGGCCCAGGTTGGGACACAGTAAATTCAATCTGGACACAAGAAAACATTTACCTACTGTCAGGTGGCCCAACACTGGAATGGATTGACCAGACAGGTTGTGAAGTCTCCACCCAGCTGGACATGATCTGGGGCAATGTGCTGTAAGACCCCTCTTTCAGCAGGGGTGTTAGACAAGGCAGCCTGTGTTCTCTAGAGGTGTGTCCAACCTAAACTCTTCTGGGAATTAATACATTACTTCTGTTATCCAGTAAAGGGGCTTATAGATTATTTTATGTATATGGGAATTATAATCATGTTCATGTTTTCATACACGTGTATGTATGTGTGAAATGAGCTGGTGAATGCTGGAGATACTTCCAGTATTCCTGTTTAAACATTGTGTGTGTTGTTGACCAAACCACTGTGCTTATATATATATTTACTCCTAACTCCTGTCTGTTCTTCCTCTAACCCTCTCCTGATTTGCTTAAAAATGTATTTAAATGTAAAACACTCTTGAAATGACTAGTGCCCTGTGGGGTTGACTCTGGACATTGCTATTAGAGGTCCACAGCTTCCTTTGGTCCCACTTCTCTAAATCCTGCACAAGTACATGTGGTAGAAAAAACAGCCTTGGCAACAAGGTCTGGCATTGTTATGTTTGGTTTTTTCTTTTATATTTTGGAGGGGTTTATTTGTGGTGTTTTTAATTTTCATTGAGTTGGGATGTTTTTGTTTGGGTTTTTTTTTTTCTTTTGGATTTTGCTTTTTGTGGTTTTCTTGGAGTTTAGGGTTTTACTTGTTTGCTTTTTTTTTAGGATCTTTGGTCCTTATTTTGGAATACCTCTAAATACTTTTGTACTTCATCAGTGTTTACTTCACTAGGTAGAATAAATGTCCCACGAGCTGCTAAACCAGCTAACCTGTTTTGTCTTGACTCAGGAGAAAAAAAAGTTTATAAATGTAATACTGGCAGATAGAACTCTTCTAGTTTCATGTATGTGGGAAGGGAGCACAGTTTCAAATACTGAACACAACCAATATCTGTAGAATCAGACCAACTTTATGAATTGACATTTGGAAATATGCTTTTTCTTCTCAGGTTTTGGTAAGCAAATGATTTATCAATAAATACAGCCTTTAAAAAATGCAGTCTTGATTGAACATTTGGCTTTAGAAGACCAAAGGTTCTTCCCATATGCTCTTAATGGCATCAGAAGTGTTGGAAATTGCTTTTGTTTTTCTAAATGTGTTTATAAGGGTGACAGATTGCAAACTGATGTGTTTTGGTGTGCAGCTTAGATTAGTAAAGTCCGAGAATCATTTTCAAAGTGACCACTGAATTTTATGGTTGAATTAGATAAATATGGAAGTATCCGATACATACCTTAGGGAATACTGTATTAGATAAATAAGTCTGTAAACAGATACTCTGTTATTTTTTAAAATGTTTATTTGTTTCTACATGTCTGTGATTTCAGGTTAAAGGTTCTTAGAGAGTTAAATGTTAAATGTAACATATGCATTTAGTATGGATACAAGGGGAAAATAAGGTGTACACAGTTTTATTTATTACCTCTGTGGCTCAGAAAAACTTTTTAAATGTCATGATTACAGTTTGAAATGTTCTTAGGTCTTTGCAGGAATTATTCAAATAAAAACTTTGATGTACATGTGATGTCCTTGTCTAACAATGAAAGTGGATTCTGCTATATTATTGATTATTTCCAGGTTAAAAAAAATTAAATACGTAGAAGATGTGAAAACACCCAAAACACCCTAGCAAAAGCAATTACATGATTCAGGTTTTTCAGATAAAAGTGATAGCTGTTTTCTAATTCTGTTTTTCAGTTTCCATAGCTAGACGTGTCCAAGACCCATTAGCTGAGCTAGTGAAAATTGAGCCCAAACACATAGGAGTTGGAATGTATCAGGTAAGATAATACGTATCATTTAATCTGAGTAATCTGTCATGATATAGAGCAACACCAAAATGCTGCTTTATAATTGTCAACTGGTTATGTCTCCTTTAAAAGACATTTTCAGAGTTGATGGAATGGTAGTAAATACTTAAAAGTCATAAACTGCCTTTTTTTTAATCTCTACTTTTAATGATTGTGATTGAGACTCTGAAATGGCTTTAGCCAGATGTATAGTCTACTAAATACATCAAATCAGACAGGTAACCTGATCTGTAAAGCTTTCTCTTTTTCTGTATTGTTACAGCAATGGGGTTTTAGCTCTTTGTGTAAAATACAATGAGATATTGATCCTCCATTTAGAAGCCATTAATTTGTACTATTAGGTGCATTCCATCTTGGAAGTTTGTAATAAAAAGGTTTGTTTTGAAGTTTTTCATGTACTAAAGCTGAATTGGAAAATGTTTGACAATTGTGATTTTTATACATTTTTGTAGGTTATTTCTGAGAAGTAACTTTTACTTTCCAAGTTTCTTTACAAAGAGCATTATGTTAAGAAGTGGTACATAAGTTTTTGTCATTTTGTAGCATATTGGCATCGATTCAGGAAAGCATTTATGCATGTGCTTGAGTCCCACCAAATAAAGAAGCAAAAAAAAAAAATTATCCAGAAAATATGGCATGTGCTTTTCTCTATGTTTTTGAAACTATAGAATGTGAGTAAATTTGAAAGACTGCAGCAGCAGAATTCAGAACAGAAAGCATAGAACTGTCTGGATCTGTTCTTTCAGTTCAGCTCATGAGAGTTAATGGAGTAGAATGCAATTAGCAGCCTAGAATCCCTTGCTGCCACTGCTAAAGGTGACATGACAAAGAAAAGGTATTATGAAAAACTTCCAAGAAATGTATATTCTATTTTGTTTGCACAGAACTGAGGTCAACGTTTTAGTTGGTTAAGGCAGAATTTGGAACTGCTTTTGTAAGTCCTACTTGTATTGCCACAGACAATCAAACTTACTCATGTTGCTTGCTAACTGCAAACTTATTGGTAAACCTAACTTAAATAATCTTTTGGTATGAATTATACCATAATTTTTGAGGGAAATTGTATTGAAGGTCTGAAACACTGTAGATTTCTTTAACATATGTATCCAGATTCCATTAAAAATGTGCTTTAGTGGTGGCAGCTATAAATGTGGGCGTGGTCATCTGGCAAAAAGAAGAGCTTCAATCTGAAGTGTCGTTGGTTTCCTTAGTGGTGGGGACCCAGAGCTTTTATTTATAACAGTAGCAGTGATATGTTGAAACAAAAATAATGAAAATGATACAGATTTTTCTTCATCCTTACTTTAGGGAAAGAAGTAGTTAAAAAAAAGAGAACCCTGAAATTCTATGTCAGCATTTAGAGAAGTTGGTTTATTTTTTTTTTTTTAAACAGTATTTTAAAAAATCCACTCCAAGATGGAATATTTTACTATTTGCAGTATACTGTGAATTCTTAAGTACTAGGAGCTTGCATTGTTGTGCCTAGAAGGTATTGATTTAAATGCACACCATCTCCTGTGGCCCATGTGGACATTGTACAAGCATACATCTAAAGCAAAAAGACGTGAAATTGGTGGTGGTCGTACGGTTTTGGGAGCATTTTACTGTGAGATAAATGTTGCAGTGAACAATATTGCTGCAGCTCACTGCCGTCTCAGAGACTGAAGCTGGTGTCTTTTACTTTTCATTGATTGAGAGCAAGGTAAGTACCGTGTTCCTGGCCCTTCCAGAGAAGCTTCTTGATCCACTACAGGTGTGTTGTGAGTAAATGCCCAACTGTGTTATTTGTTATTGTCCGCATTGATTGGATGAGAAGTTTCAGAGAAATAAATCCTAGAGGCCTAGGACAGAGGTAGACTTCAAATATTGTTAATTCCCAGCTATATGCATTCTTAAGTCTTGTCGTGGTTTGAATAAATCTCTGAGGTCCACGTCCTATTGGAATTCTTAAGAATCACCACAGAAGCTACAGCGTGTTTGTTCAAAGATACATAAATTTCTCAAGTACTAGATCTTTATGTGACATTATTGAAAGCAAATTCGCACTCTTGAAAACAAAGTCAGGAGGTCTGCTGCCCTTTGGGCATGACAGCTCTCTTGTGGCAGGGGAAGGGAATGGGAGGAGAAGAATTAAGCTTTTCTATTTTTTTTTTCTTTAGAGAGACACTTGCTGGTGTCTCAGAGGACAGGCATGGAAAAAGCTGTTGTGTTGTACAGGGAGTCCCAGAGTAATGGCTGATATAATCCTTCAGATGAAGAGTATTTCAAGTACAGAATTTTATAATATCCAAGGCAACTTGAAAGGTTTTATTACATTTTAATTTGTAATCTAATTGCTGGCTGTAGCTTTTTATTAATTTCTGTGGTGAAATATGCAGTGCACAGTCTAGATCAGAAATACAGCAGGCTTTTCACAGAGGTGGTTGCTTTCTTAGCCTATTGTAACTCTAAACCTAGCATTTAAATATGACCTTTCCTTTCTTAAACACCCTGAAATTGATATTTAAGAATCTGACAAATCCAGGTTTTGGCATTGTTGTCCTGAAAGAGGGACAGTGATTAGTCTGTCAGCAATTAGGCAGAGGCAGGCTGAGACTGTGCTGCTGCCCCTGACCACAGAAGCCATATAGTACAAGCAGCATGGTGGTTTCTTGAAGGATGGTTTCATGCTCACTGTGTGAACTCCCTGAAGGGGTGGTCCTGCCTCTCTGTTACTCCTACCCAAGTGCCTCAATCATTGAATGGTGTTGGTAATGGCTACAGCTACATGATATCCTGGGTTGGCATAAGAGAGGGGCAGCAGTGCACAGCTTGTGGGGGAGTGGAGCTGGGGCTGCTGCCTTCACAGCAGCCTGACTGACTTGGGATGTGGCCTCTGTCAGTTTAGGACAGCCAGAGGTCCCAAATGACTCTACTTGAAAGGCAGTGGCAGAGACAATAATTTCTGTCTTTTCTCAAAGGTTGAAGTGAGAGACTGGTGAAGCAGAATCTGCCCGATGAAGGCTGTAGCTCTTGTAATGCGACTGTGGTACAGGAACATTGTGTGTTCAGCTGAGTGACCCACAGGACCTGCTCTGCTGCTCTCAGCAATGGTAGCAGTGCTACAGGAAAGTGAAGTGGTCGTGTGCTAAATCTGCTGCTCGCAATAGCAGCTTGCTCAAAGTCTGTGGAGAGAGTGCCACATGAAGAGAACTGAGTGAAGGGGCTGCATCTTCTCTAGTTGCTACTTCCATGAGATTTTGGATCCCTCCCATCTGGTCTCTTGGTACTTCATGTGCATGTTTGTGAGAATATTGGTGTTCTCTAGTTTTTCTAATGCTAGTTTTCCAAGTAAATCTGCTCATCTGGGTGTGGATATTTTGGATATGGAATTGCAAGTTTCCAAGTAGCAGGAGATCTGTGTAAATTGGGTCCCATCAGCTGGGATTTGTTTACTTACTTTAGATAAAAAAAAATTTGAAACTTGAACTTGGCCACCTGCTTTTATTCTCATTTCAATTTATGATTCTGAGTTTGTGCACTGCCAAGAAAATCAGGTTTGTCAGAGAAAAATAAACAGGCCACAGATCTCCTAACAGGTATTTCCTTAAACAAAGAGAAGCACAACCTGATTTATTAGGGCCTCTCTCAGACTAAATTCCAGTTGCCTAAAGGTCCTTGTCTTCCTTCATCTTTATCTCATTAGGAAAATTGTTCTTTCCTCCCAGACAGGAACCTAGCCAAAATTAATTTATCACCTTCAGGCCATATTACTAGGATTTCTTCTGTAGATGAACGTGAAGATGATGGCCAGATTCTGCCTGATACAGAATATATTCGCCTTGTCATCTCCCCATGCTAGTTCAAAGCTAAATTTCTATCCAGGGAGAAGTAGTTAGTGGCTCAAGACTTTATTATGCTGTACGCTGAATTTTGGCGATGAATTAGCATTGCAGTTGTAATGATCTTGGAAGACATAGATAAGAGCTGGGAACAAAGCTGCTTCACAGACATTGTGGTTAGGAAATTGAATTTCAGAGCAAAGAAAATGAATAAGAAGACCAAAAAATCCTTACTCTCAAATAAAACCCCAACTTTTCAGAGGTGAATGAAACAGCACTAGCATAAACTTTCTGTCCATCAGTTCATCATAGTAAAGAGGGGAATTAAATTAATATACTTTTAAAAAGTCAAAACCTGAATCTGTGTTATAGGGCAGAGAAAAGAGAAGTAGAGCTAAAGGACTACATTAAGTTTGGTTGGTCTTTTGATGTTCATTTGATGTACAAAATCCCTGGATGCTAAAAAAGACAGTAACCTTTAGGGAAAGGGATAGTTGGAGCTCAAACTCATCTGTAACCTAAGAACAAAATATGTGATCTGTGTTGTAGGATTAGAATTTTTGACAAATTCTGTGTAATATAAAAAATTTGCACCATGTCTGATCTTGAAAAAGCAGCGTCCTGTTTGGTCTTTATAGTTTTGGGAGTCCAAAAATCTGTTCATAATCTATTTTTGGGTGTAGTAACATCTTCACTGTTGAACATGTTTGGAAAATTAGCATCCTAAAAGGATGTAAGAGATAATATATGTAGTTCTGTAACCTCTGAAGTGGGAGAATACTTGATTAGAGATGTATCTGGAACATTTTGTGTCAAATAAATAAAATCTGTAAACAATACTCCTAAGTAGCATTCCTTCAAGAAAAAAAGGGTTGAACTAATTCTTTGTTTGTTTTCTATATAATGCTGGAAGGTCCTGACCAAAAGAGAGTTTCATAAAGCCTTATCAGGATGTCTGATAATAACTGAACCTGGAAATGTCTTTTTTGTCCCTCTTGTCCATGTTCCCTCCCATGGTCCTCTAGTTATTGGAGTGCATTGGTTTTGCATTTGGTTATTGCCTGCAGGATGTTTTATTGTTTCAGTTGCAATTTGATATTCCTTTTAGGCTTGAGTTTTTCCCACAAAGAAGATGGGTATGTTTTGGTAAATGACAGTGCAACTTTAGAGAATGCTTTTAATCAGATATACTTTCTCTTTAATTGGACCAGTTGTCTTAATTATGGCATTGCAGATATAAACCACTTTAAAATCCACAGCCAGCTGGTTCGTAGTGAGGCATCTCACTGGAGGCTGTATCTCACTTGGAATGGAAGGAGCTTTTTTCTTTCTCCTAGAAGGCTGTGTAGAGCGCTGTCTGCTCTCTCAGTCCAGCCTTGCCTGGGTCCTTCCTTCCTGGTCTCAGTGCCAGTGAGGGGCAGTGCCAGTGATAGACAGTGGTGGAAGGATGTTACTGGCCTCTCCTGCATGTGGCTGAAATTGCATGCAGCCCTTCTCGTTTGTTGCATTCTTCAGTCATCTTCCCCCCTCAAAAGCTGTCTGTGGATGGCATCATCACTACTGAGTTTTTCTAAACCTCCAGCTGGCCCCTCTGCAACAGGAGGGCTATTAGGAAGGTGTGGTGTTAACCTCACTTTTGACAGTAGTACTACTTAAAATTTTATTACTCTGGTGAACACCCATCATGCATATTATTTACGTGAGACAATCTGTCTCTGTTTTTAATGCAATGAGGATATCTAAGAGCTGAACTCTAGCAACATTTTAGAAACACAGAGATCACAGGGGAAGACCTCAGGGATATCTCTAAGTATGAGAGTATAGCTGGGTCAGCCTGATTCAGCTGTGGGCTGAACAAGTCTCTGCATTATTTCTATTGTCTTTACTGTGACAGAACCTGGCTCATCCCTTGGACTGCAGGTATTTGTTTGCCTGTTCTTACAAAACCCCAGCAAACAGAACTCAGTAGCTTCCTTTGGGTAAAGCAAATGTTGTATTGTTTCTCTAGTAATGGAAACTTGAAAATTTGTGTTTAAACAGGAAGCTTCTGACAAAAAGAAAGCTGTGAAGTAGTTAGTGAATGCAAGTGAGTTGTCAGAATCTAAACACTGGCCATCACAAAGAATCAGTGTTTGGTTTAAGGAAACCTTTATCCTCTTTTTTCCTTAGAATAGATAAAGTTTTTAATAATGAAATATACGAGACTTTGTGTCCTTCTTGGTATCTGATTTTGTATATTTTGATATATCTTCTTCATATAGTATGCTTTTATTTAATAGTGTGGAGCAAAGTACTGGAGCTGATTGTTTTTTCAGTCAGGAGAGTGCATTTTTCACTGAATATTTAAGAAGTTTATTTCACTTATTTCTTTTTTTTTTTGGGGGGGGGGGGTGTTGTTTGGTTTTTTGTGCATTTTTGGGGTTTTTTTGTTGACCCATAGGGTATATGAGTAGTTAGGTGTGTTACTTGGATAGCATAGAAGAATCACTCATGTATGGTATGAGAGTATGATGACATGATGTGCAAGAGTGTCTTTTTTTAAATCTCTGAGGTGAATTTGTCAAAACAGCCTTGAACCTGAGCTTGCTGCATTAAGCTTATTAAAACAAGTTTGTGTGGGTTTGCAGCTTGCATTTTTTTGATTAAGAAAATGGGATGTCTTATTAGGTGAGCAGTGCTTTATTTTGTGTGATTCACATAGCTCCTGTGGAAACACAGTTCAGCAGGAATGTTGTTTGCTGGTCAGAATTGTAGGTTGCAGGTTTCAACATCGAGTTGAACAGCCTGTCTACAAAAGGCTTCAGCATTCCTTCTGTATTACTACACTGAATATACACACACAGTTCAGCAAAGAACTGAACCTCCTTGGATAAAATTGGAATTTTGTGAGCTTGTTTATGGTTTTCTGTGCTTAAATTGAAATGGTTGCCTACAGAGAACCTTTGCTTAAACAAAGCAAAGTCTAAGGGTGAGAATACCAATACTCAGTTCTGTGTATCTTGCAGTAATCAAACAACTTAGTAATAAATGTAAATTACTCCTTTTTGGCACTATATGGCAGCTGGTTGATTATGGATATACCTTAAGTTGAAAAACCTAATAAAAAGAGATATGCTGGTGGACTGGAATCTGACTGAAATGAAAGAAACTGGCTATACTTAAATAAATTTCAAAAATAGGCTAAAGGATACGTTGCCATTATTGTAAATTAAAAAAAAAAAAAAATAGCAACCGGACAAATTCTGGGCTGCTTCTGTATTGAATCTCATCTCTGAATAAACTCACTGGGACTTTAAAGACAGGGACATGCAGGATAGTATTTCACTGTGCTCTTATCTCTGCTCCTCAATAAAGGAAACTTAAACCTCTGTGAACCTGTAGTCTCCTGCAAAGAGATTATTGTTGCTGAATGTTTTTGCTGCATACTGGAAGGGATTGCTTACCTTGAAATTTGTGGAAACGGGAGAGAAGTACTCAAGGTTTTAAGGTTTACAAAAACTTTTTGAGAGACAGAGTCCTGTAAAATATTAAGGATAGTCTAAGAACCCAGTGTCTTGTCAGTAAGGAAAAAGGTGTATTTATTTATTTTCTTAAGTGGATATATAGGCTGGTGAATTTGTGCTTAATACAGGATTTTCAGCACTGAACAAGTTATGGAATCCTTACTTGTCCTGTAGTGGTGGTGAAATATTAGCTCTGTGAGGAAAGCAGTAAAAATCATATGTGTTTTTTCCCAACATCATTTTTAGGGTAAATTATGAGCTTTTCATTTTGAAAAGTAAAGCTCTGTGAACCAAGCCATCTGACATCCAATGGGAGCAAAGTCTTCGCAGAAAGCTTTGCCAGGGAGAGGTAATAACCCCATAATGTTTTGGATGCTTCCCCACCCCGCTGAAGTAGGTGCACAAAACTTAAGAATGCTTTCCAAGTAAGTTACACCTCTGGCAAGTTTGTGTAATTTAATCTTCAGCAGCAGTTCTGCTGACTGCCAGGAGTGGTTTATATATCCTGTAACTTGGCAGTCTCTCTGGTTGCATCTACCTATTCTCTGGCTGGCAAAGAGAAATCAAATGTTCTGCCAGCAAAGCACAATAAACTTTTGCTAGTCTATTACAGCCATTTGCAACAAAACAAAGGGATACAGAAAGAAATAACTGTTGTGTTATTAGGTATTTTAGCTAGTACACTGTATGTATTTACTGGCATCTCCAGGAAAACATGCCAGCTCAGTGAGGTGAGATGCTGCCCCTTTAAGGAAGTGAAGGAAAATGTGTGCATGTGTATTTACAAAGAGTGCAAGAGCACAGCGGTATCACCCCATCTGCACATGTCACTCATGAAGCTGCCTGTGGACTGCATCTCTTTTCACTGCTGTCACCAAAAATGCACTGTAGACAGCATTTGAAAACTTGTCAGAGATGTGCCTTTGTAAGCAACTTGAACTGCAGGTAAATTTTAGACATTGCTGCTAATACTCCCTCTCTCGCACTGCTGCTGTTTATTGTTAGAGAGTTTGTACCTGCATATGTGGGCTTTTACAGAGCTGCTGAGGTTGTAGGAAAAGTAGGGAAGCTCCAGAAGTGTCGGTGTACTGAGGTGGGATGATCTAAGGGTGTTGATAGGAAACAGCTGCTGGACAGATTTGCCCTCCCTGTCAGTTTGTTTCTGATTGCTTAATTACCAGTTCTCTTGGCAGAAGTTTGTTAGGAAGTTTTTTGTCACCATATGACAACAGACTTGCAATTCATGCTGTAATTGGGTTAAAGTGATGTCTTACTGTTCATGAAAAATAGGTGTAAACGTTGTTTACTTCCAGACCACCATAAAAGCAGCAGATAGAAAGTTGTGAGCAGGATTGCCCAGATTTAGGGTGCCTTGTCTGCAAGCCTGTTTAATATTCCAGTTGGTTTGGGTTTTTTTTTTTTCGGTTTTGTCAATGTACTTGGGCAGAGCTAATTCAAACATAGGCAGGTGACCTGAGTGAAGATCCATCCAGGCAGATTAAACTTTTTGAAAGACTGTTCTGATGGGGGGAGCCAAGTGGCAAGAGGGGCAAAATGTGAGTTGTGAGGCTGGGATCCTGCAAATAGCCTTGATATGGCTTCTCTGTGCACTGGATTGGTTGACTAAAAGCTGAAACAGAAATGAGGGTGATAAAGTCTGTCTTTGTAAAAGTATTTTGATTGAACAGCTTCCGAAATGTGTGAGATGCTGTTGGCTTTCCTGTTTACATTTCAAGTGTTTAATAACCTTAAGTGACAATACACGAGTTTAGCACTGAAAAATTGTTCAGCTCCTTTCATGTAGATTTCAGTTAAATTTTCATAACTAAAGTTCTTCGCATTTTTGAGACAGTCTTAAAAATACTACAGTAAAAAACAGCCAGAGAGCTGCAGATTAGTTTTGGCATTACCTGTACCCATTATGAACTATTTGTGTTTGTGAATTTGTTTCAGGCTCAGTCATCTTTTATGTGAAGTAAGTTAATTTCTAAGATGTTATATTATGAATTCTAGTCAGATTTTAATGTAAATATTATGATGATAAAATTGTTCAAACTATTACCATAGTGAAAACATATCTTTAGTGTCTAAAGTCAGGTAAAAGTGGCAGTAGGGATGTGAATCACTTGCTTTGAATGTGTGTGGGGGGCCAGTTTAAACATCTCAAATGTAAATATTATTTGTTGGTGGAATTCCATAGTCACTGCTTGCTGTGCAGCGGTCATCTGTTGCATCTGTTGTTTTGGTTTCATGAATTAACAGTATATTCATTTGACTCATAAGGAAAAATACTACCGTACTTTTGTGTGATTCCATGTGAGTTGGTAGCACAGTAGCTGTTGATTTGATATCCAAAAATCTGAAATCAGCAATAAATTTGTGCTTCCCTTCAGTAGGAGACCAGAAGTGGCAATTAAAATTCTTATGGTATTTTAAACCCATAAATGGTTTGCTAATATGGACGGTTTTATTGGTTGGCATTTAGTAAAGTAAGAACTTGATGTTTTGCAATGAAATACATAAAATAATTATTTTTACATGGTTTGAACAAATATCAAATTATGGAATGCTGCAGGAATTCTTTTGTATGTTTATTTACGCTATGAATTTATTTTTCCCTTTAACTGTTTA
This sequence comes from Edolisoma coerulescens, assembly GCA_013397115.1. Taxonomy (NCBI): domain Eukaryota; kingdom Metazoa; phylum Chordata; class Aves; order Passeriformes; family Campephagidae; genus Edolisoma; species Edolisoma coerulescens. Next base: position 297,812 of record VWZW01004301.1, on the reverse strand, counting down.
CTATAAAATGTAAGTAACTGATAAAATTCATACAATAAGTTAATGTGCATATTTGTTTCAATATTGGAAGTGTGAACAAATTTTTCCTCTCTCTTGAAGTAAGATGAACTTTAATGTAGGAGGAACTCAAGTTAGTGTTGCTGATCCTCCTAATAATTTTGTGACGGATATGTCATTCAGTAGACATGACTGAAAATTGTAGTCTTTTTTCACTGAGACAATGTAGCATGCAAGATTTCTCTGATGTTTTGTAATTTGTTGCTTTTTAGATTTTTATCTTGCTAATAACACTTATCCTAACAAACAGTTTTGAAAAAATCATTTTAGAAACTAAAATCATGTTTCGCTAGACAGTGATTAATATCTGTGACCTTTATTTTTGTATCAGGAACATAAATATACACTTTTTTCTGTGTCAGTCATTGTCTAAGATTTCATCTTTGTTCTGCTTTCCATTACATACCATGAATTATATGAAATTAATTTAATCGCTACTCCAAACAGAAATTAAATGTGCCCTAATCCAGAGTTACGTTGTTTGCTTTTACAACTGTAAGTCATAAGTAATTAATTTTCCTTGGAAAATTAATTCACTTACCATTCCCAGTAGCATCATATGTTGACACAGGGTTATAGATAGTTTAATATTTTTGTTCAGCATGTTGGCTTCAACTTTGGAAGACCTTAAAGCAAAACAAATTCAAATTTACTCAACTGTATATAATTCAGGGTTATTTAAAGTGAATGTTGTCTTTATTGCTGTCAACCAGCTGATGATGGTTCTAAAATTATATTCAGTCTTCCAGAAAACTAAAGTCTATGGACATATGTGATTTATTTCTTCAAAAGCAAAAGAAGTGTTTCATATCATACATTTGGATAACAGGGCCACTGGAATGCCATCAGTAGTAGAAAAATTTAGCTCCTTGGAGAACATAACTATATATTACAAAGCCTTGAGCTAAGAAGGTCTGTTTTTCAACATGCCTCATGTTGCTTGAGATATTCGTAGGATTCATTACTCCTGCTGCACTCAGAAAGTTCCTAAGTTGCCTTACTTTGGAATGTTGTTTTGTTTTCTGTATAGTCATGTACAGAAGGGCGTCTCATTGCAGCGCTGAAGGGCATCGCGGGCACTTGTGTGGGTGGCCCTGTGGCCCACAGCTGACGGTCCTTCAGAAATGGCATTGAGTGGCGTGGGCCAGAAGTCTTCCGGAATGAGAGAGGCAGCTTTTAAGTCTAATCTTTCAAGTTTGCCAGGAGGACNTTTTTTTTTTTTCATTCTGTGCAGCTCCATAAAACATGGTGTTTATTACTTCGGTTTATTTTTATTTATTTAAGTCTCCCAGCTGAAACTCCAGTGATGGCAGTGTTGCAGTTCAAACAAGCAACGCTTATTTTATAAATGTCCCTTTGTGAGTTGGTGGCTGCATTTTGCCTGAATGCAGGGGGTCGGTATCAGTGGCATTTAATTTAGAATTTTGGAGGTGGAAAGTAGAAATTGACATTTAATTCCAGTGTAAAGTTACTGCTACAACAGGCATAAAAATATTATTGCATTAGCAATCACAGGAAGAAAATAAACTATGAGCACATTAACAATATACAATTGTATGACAGACTTATATAAAATAGAGTAGTAGATAGACCAAAATAATTTTTCAGATGCTTTTTTCATCACAGTACATTTTATTATGTAGAGAGACTACAGAAAAAGTATTCAACTAATAGAAATAGCTCCTACTAATAGTGCCAGTAAAGGTAAATTTGTCTGTACATAGCAAAGTTGTGTATAGATAAATTTTATCACACATCTCTTTTACGTACATGTGTTTATATGCAGCATTGATGAATGTGTTGACAGAGATCTCCATTCAATTCTCTATCTATTGCTTTCAAATTCAATTATCTTGAGCTTCCCTAGCCTTCATAAGACATTTAATGCTGCTTTATGTATTTGTTAATGTAACAGATCTCAGTAGCTACTGCTAGCTGATTCATTATTATGGCTAAACTACTTTAAAAAGACTTCACTATGATACTTAAAAATACAAAGTGTCCTGCAAAAAAAACATCTGGTGGATTGAATTTGGCCACATACTTCTTGACAGTCACGTCTATAAGCGAAGCTGTGTCCTACTCGCTGCACCAGGCTGTTCTTGTGCTCCTTACCGGGGCTGCCAGCTTGAACAAAGCGCAACTCTTGCCGAGCCTGCAATTGTTGTGAATTTCTTCATTTTCACCTACCCTGCGATATGGTGTACTTCCCATCTCAGGAAAATGAGAAGTAAGAATCAGCTCTATCCTTTTATCATCCTTCTTGCTGGAGGTTTTGCTGATTACAGGTACGAGCAGGAGGCTCAGGACACCCGCCCCACTGTATCAGCATTCTCTTTAGTTACCCTTCTGTCCTACTCTTATCTCTATGTACTGCATGTAACAATGTGTTGCCTGTGAAAAATCTTGGGAGCCAACCAAAAGCTGTTGCTGTTCTTATAAATTTCTTGGCAGTGAGAGTTTGTGTTTTTGTTGGGCATATCCTCATTCATTTTATGATGACAGTGATTGTCTAAATTTGTAAGAAAAATGATGATAAAACAGTTATTGTTTAATAAGACTCTGCAGAAAGTATTTCTTCAGGCGAAATTTGTATTTTCAGCTCGACTGTAGTTTTGGATTAGATAATTCAGACCTGGCACTAATTCTGAAAAAAAACCATCGAGCTATGGAGTACAATAGCAAAAATCCCAAGAAGCTTGAACAAATGAATACAGTGTCTCCTAGTGTAAGTGCCTGGCTCTTCGGAGGCCACCAAGAAGTCTACAGTGATTGACGTGTATTCTGGCAAAGCATTTTTTTTTCTCTTCCTCACACCGCCCCCCCCCCGCAACAGTGTTGCAGTCAGTCAAAGTGTATAGACAAAGCTGAGTGAATACCAGTTTCCCCAGTACAGGGGCTATTTTTTCAGGAAGTCTAACTCAAACCAGATGTTTTGCTTAGACCTAGAGTTTGTTGCTGCCAAGCATCTCATCAGAGGTCAGAGTTCTGGGCTCAGGGCCCTGCTAGAATTCTTTCACAAATTGCTATTCGGTGAGGTTTTAATCCTAATGGAAAGAATAATGTGCTTGTAAAATCTGCAGTTATTACAAACACAGTATACATATTGTGGACTTCAAATGACTACATATTTCATTCCCATAAACAGGGAATGCAGATGAATGCAGTGTGTAATAGTTTTAGACATTCAAACTTAAACCAAGTATATAGTTTATACTACTGTTAACCATTTGCATTCTTAACACTCCTGTAAAATGAATAGTAATCTTGACTAACAATTGGCAGCTCAAAGCAAAACAAAATGAAAAAATCTCCAGCGTGTTTTGACTTGTAAGCTGTTTCCTGAAGTAAATAGTAAATGCTTTTGAGAATGTTCAAAAACGCTCTGCTTGCTAAGGCACTAGGTTTGGCACAGTTTGTTTCTTGCCTTCTTTTATTTTTTCTGTCTCAGTTTTTAAATGGCTTGGTAGCAGCATTTTATGGTCAAGTTAATCTTGTTGCAACTCTTTCTTCATATAGCTAATTATTTGCCCCAAAACCTCAGAGCAGAGTGTATATGTTCCAGCATACTTAAAAACAAATGCTGGTGATACAAAGTGATAAGAACAAGACTTAGTGATGAAATATCTTGCTGTATTTTTGTCTTCTTGTGGGGAGCAGTATTGACACATTTCTGTTGTGATTCTACTGAAGTGAACTTTGAGTGTAAGGAAAAATGCTGAGGTAACTGTGGTAGTGTGCTGCAGCCTGCAGTTAGAGAAATGCTTCTCAATGTAATATGAAGATTAAGATTTGGGATATCAGAAATTAATATATTCTATAGAAAACAGTGCTGTAATGTGAAATTGGATGATGTAACTGATAGTACAGTGAGGTTATAGTGATAAGTTGTTTCAGCTTATGTTATGTAGCATCTTATTTTTCAGTGAATGCTGCTGAAGAATTACATGTTATTTCCAACTCTTCAAACTCTTAAGTACGTTCAATTACATTTAGTATAACTATGCTATTTCATCACATCCTCATTTGTGATTTTTATGTAACTTGTAAATGTGTTTTCAGTTTGGTGAAAAGCATAACTTAAGGTAAAGGTGTTGTCACTCAAAAGATTTAACATTTTCTCATTTGTGTGATGGTCATACTGATAGTCATGCTGGAAGGACGTAAATATGTACGGGGCACTATGTCTGTATTAAATACTCTAAACTCTGAGACATGCCGAGGTGTTCATCTACTGTGCAATTTATTCTTTTATTGTTTTAACAAGAAAAAGGGGCAATGATACAGTGCAGGTGTTACCTTTTGGAGAGGGAAATCTTATATACTGGTTTAACTCTTCACTAAGACTCCCTGTTGACTAAATTGCTTTCATGGCATTGAATGTGGAGGTTTGTGAAACAAATCACTACTGTATCAGTCCAGTTGTTGAATAAGAAATTGATGAAGCCTATATTTGGACAGCAAATTCGTTTTCAGATGTGGTATGCATCTTTCAGATGGTAGAGAAAATGGCTTTGTTCATGCCATATTCTGTAGAAGGGAGAATGTGGCTGAAGTGATGTTGGTAAGCTGCTTTTCCATTATAACGTACACTTGTATAAATAATATTTTTCCCATGGTTTATTGAATAAATGTGACTTATTTACGTTTGGATGTCCAGAACTGAATTGGAAAACTTGTGTTCTCTCGGTGGGTAGATCTTAAGTTTTAACTTTTCTCTGTTAGAACCTGCATTTTTACTAACTGGAAGTATTACAATTGTTTACTAAACACCTAAACCCCCAAAAATACTTACATTGCAAATCGGATGATCTTAGTGCAAGCTGCTGCCTCAAGGTGAGAAAGCCAATAGTAAACATGTAATGAAATTATTACATAAAACCTAATCATTCAGATACAATGAGAAAAAGTGGAGACAAACTGCAGTCTTATAAGAGAAGCTTTTTCATATTAATGAGTTTCCATTTGCCAATAATTCTGTCATTTGTAACTTGAATCATTCATCACCCCTGCAAATGGTTCTTTCAAGACATTATTTGCAATTTTGTCTTGTGTTTTTGTCCTTGATGTTGTGAAAATGACCGTCTACTGTTACAGGAATGAAAAGAGATCTCATTCAAACATCTTTTGTGTTTCCATTTTCAGTGAAAAATGTTTTTCAAACCTGCAGCTGGTTATTTCTGCAGGAGTTCCCACTTATATTCAGGTTTGATTGACGTTTTGAAATGGCAGCTTTTCATGAAAAGCTGTTAACTTGTAGAATTTGGTTATGGTACTAAGACAGACTGACTTTGTTCTACTGTTGGGGCCTGTCCAACCTAAACACAACCCTGCATCTGAATTTAATAGTGCTACTCAGCACAGGGAGTGCGAGCTTTCTTCTTTTTTCATTTTCCTTTTCTGTTTTTTTAACACTGTTGCTTCTGATGTGTTTTTGAACCTGACCTGATAAGTACTCATCCTGATAGCTTCTCTGTCAGTAATTGGATTAATTGGCATCCGCGTTTCTGGCTCTCCTGGGCTAGCTAGGAGAAGCTAGGTTGTGTTACAATTTCAGTGACGGAATATATTTTCATTTTACATTGTGAAAATAAGTGGAAAATGTTTTTTAGTGACTGTACAAATAGTACAGTTTCTGTCTTAAGATAAGAATTACTAACTGCAGCCTTTTTTCTTATTATTTATTTTTGAAATTTTGATTATGAGGCAAAGCTTATGGTATTAACAGTTTTTCTGAGCATTGATTACTGATATCATTTCTAGTCAAAAACTGAGAAAGCAGTGCATAACACAAATATTCTGCTGTCGGCTTTACTGAGTTGGTCTTTAATTTTGTGCCAGAATGTTGAAAGTGGGAAGGAGAGAGACATTATGCGAAATCACTTTCTCTGTGTGTTTCTTGCCAAGCTTCTAAATAAGGATATAAAGTACCCATATACATTAGCTGAGAAGGAAGAGGAGTATTTTTAACTTTGAAAGAGATTGCTATTTATGTAAGGGGAAAAAAGTAGAGATCCAGGCATCCCAGCATCTGTCACTGGATGGATGGTTTTACTCGAGTGTGAGAAGTAAAACATGGGAAAATATTTGCAGTTTTCCACAGGTTATCTGCACAGTCCTGTAAGAGTAAATTTGTGTGATTTGTATTTGGGAGCATTTAAATCTTGTTTTCTAAAGACATTAGTAATATTGCAAGCCATTATAAGCTGTCGTAAATTGTTGAGCTGCTGATAGGTTAAAAAGATACTATTTTCTTTATACCGTAGTTAGAATTTCTGATCAACTGTTCTCTTAACTGCTTAATTGCTTTTATAAAACCTTCACTAAAGATTTGCACCTGCTTGTGGTGATACACAAATTAATTTACTCATCCAACCCTATGCCAGTGTAGTTTGTTTAGGATGCCGAGGTGGTAATGTGAAATATGTCCTGCTTGTCTCTCCTGGGACATTTGTGATCTGGCACTTGTACAGCCACATTTTGGTTAATATTAAAAACTGTGGGACTTCTTGCAGTGAAACAAAATATTATTTGCTTCATCCTTTTCTTTAAAATGATCTAGACTAAGTGAAAGTGAATGTTTTCTCAGGTGCCTGTTCTGTAGTTTCTAAATTTTAAAATGAATTTTGGAGCCCCAACCAGAAGATAAACTTTGTTGGTGAACCAATGTTTACAGTTCTGTTCCGTAATTTTGTATGAATGCTTGTGAGTTTCATGTGAACTTCCAAAGTAAAAGCATTCTAGTTGCCACCCAGACATTATTGTTAAGAACTAATACATGCCACTGCTATTCTTGCAAGCAAAGGCAGGATACATGGGTACAAGCTTTTTGGTATACCCTTAAGGTCACTGTGAAATAGTAGACCAATTGAATTAAATGGCAAACTGCCCACTGACTTCAAATGGAGCCAGGATTTTGCCCTTTAACTCTATCAAGCCCTAAGGGCAAGCAGATTTCATTCTTGAACAGTCCCGACGTGGCAGTGCTTCAAAGGAAAGTTGAGCTGTTGTGAAGTTGGACCCAAATGGTGCAAAATGCAGAGGGAAGTACTGGGACCTTGAACTGCACTTGGAAGTACAGGGGCTGCAGGTAAATGGCTGCTGTCCCATTGGATGCAGTGGAACGTGATTACCCTTTTGAAATGCTGTCTGCCATGTCATTTGCTATAGGAATACATTCTTTTCATGCGTTACTGACTGCAAATAAATGTTTTTCATGTAAAATTAATTAGGAGAATACAGAGAACAGGCGAGACTAACCAACGTGCAGCTGCTTCACATTATTCCCATGCATAGTAACACAGGTTGGATTTTTCTTACAACTCCTCGGCAATAGGACTTAACATTTAAAATTTTTTTCTTTTTTAATTATGTATTCAATGGTAACTTTTTCTTGTATTCCTTCTTTAGCAATCTGTGGTAAATTTTCAGTAATGTATATGGTCATTTCATGTGACATCTTTTTTTTTAAAGAAGGATATGTTAAGACAGAATGGTTATCACATTGAGGACTGAAACACTAGTGATTTGCAATCACAGAAATCTTGGCTTGCAAGTCAAAATCTTAATGAAAAACATTAGTTTCAACCAGGTAAGCATACATTTAGGGTCTTCAAACTCACTTGTTTTACGAGAACAAGTGTTGTTCTTATTTGTAGTAGTTTAAGTAGTGTATGTTATTATTACAGAGCAAAATAAAAATTCTTTGGTGAACCTGCACTTTTTCTGGGGTTGACACATTTATCTGGACAGAGGAATTAAGTATCCTTGTAACACTTTTTTTTTTTGCTCTTCCTCTAATTAATTGTTTTAAGTGATGATACTTTATTTCAGTTTTACTTCCTCAACTTGTATAGAAGCATGCTGTGAATGAAAATTCTCATATGTGTTTGCTCCCTTAAGATTAGCGTAAATTCAGACATCACAAAACCTCAGAGTAGGTGGTTGATAATCTGTACAATCTTTGTAAATATTAAACCCCTGCCCCTCTGTTTGAGTATTTTTTCTCCAGCCTTTATTCCTGCTGTATAGTTGTCCTTCATTTTATTTTAATTTGTCTGATGGATGTAATGGACTGGGGGGGGGGAAGTAAAGGAAATGTTATTTTTGTTACATCCTCTTAAATTTCTGTTTCTTTGGTGAAATAGGTCAGTGACAGATCCATTTATTCCTAAATTATAGATAAAGGCTACTTTTAATCTTAATTAAAGCTGTTCTAAAGCAGTGTTCCTGATCATGCTCTCAGTCTTGTCTTCTTAGAAAGTGTAAGTTGGCAGGGACTTCTGCCTCTGCAACTGCTTCTCTCTATGGTGCTGTAGTAAAGCTGTATTGGTGGATGTTATGTATATATGTTGTGATGAATGAATATGTTAGGGATATCTCAGGTAAATCTGGTCCTGCCATAGCTTTTCCTTACTTACCTGAGGGCCATTGTTAGAAGTACTTTGTTCTGAGTAGTGCTGTTACAGAACCCAGGCATTTTGCTGAAAGATCTTTCAAGTGTGGATAAGAAGGTTAATGGTACAGCTATTGGCTTGAACTGCGTGCAAAATAGTATGTCCATGCTCTTTATTTTCATAGCATTCCTTCCCTCTGTGTGCATGTTATTAGACTGTCTTTCTCTTTTATCACATCCTGAGATCTGATCTGACATTGCTATTATTAGGTACCATATAATTTTCCGGCTACGTTTAGGAAAGGCATTATGCTTCTTCCACAATCTTTTCTGAAAAGCTAGTGTCCCAAGTAAATGGCATATCTTAATGTGTTGTTGGGATTAGTTTTTCAGGGCTTTGGGAAGAAGTTTGCTAAGGCTTCTATCTCTTGGAGTGTCTGCATCCTGAGTTTGAGATACCTTTCAGAATGTGTTTTTTTCCATTAGTGGTTTTTTTGCCTGCTTTTCTTGCAGTCATAAAGTGTCCCATAACGCAGACAAATAAATAGATGAATATATAAACTCCTTGAAGATATGAATGCTTTGTGAAACCTTTGAACCAGTTGAAAATAAGAATAAATTCTAGGCAAATGCAATAGTCTTCTGAAAATGGCAGCATGGATTTAGACATCTGGTATCTGAAGAGACAGTAGGCTGGAACTGGACTGTATTGCAACGCTCTTGTATGTGACAAAGGAATTTCATTGCTGAAATTTCAGGCTGCTGTGTAATAAGTTTTGCACAGCAAACTTTCTGATGAATTTGTGCTTGTTTTGTGTTACTAGCTATTGAAAGTGTTCTAAAGCTCCAAGAGAACTCTTTCACTGACTATGTCTTAAAGACAGAATTTCAGATGGAAGAAATGTGTATTTTAGCACAATTGATTGATAGAGAAGACTGAGAGTACTTAAAGAACGTATTTGTGCATAAACCATTATAAAGAACATCAGTTGTAGCTTCTTGTTTGTTCCAAGTATAAATTTCAAAATGGCTGCTGTGGCTGGAAGCATTTTGTCCTCTTTTGAGAAACATTTTCAAGAGGAAGTAATTATTTCTCTCATATGATGTGACATCATCTGTGTGAATCTATGTGCAATGCTCTCTTTCATTTTCCTAACTTAGTGTACTTTGGACTAGGTTTCCGTATCTCATACCTAGAGGTCTTTGCTATGCAAATAACTTGAACCGCTTTGTTTCCAGTTCTCTTTTAGATGTATACATGAAATAATAAAAATGTGTTCCTCATAAATCCTACCTAACTTAAAAGGAGGAAAAAAAACCAAAACAGAAAAGCAGCAACAAACAAACAAAAAACCCCACCAACCCCCAAATCAAAGTACAAGCACGTACCTTGTTTTACAAAGACAGTATCTTAGGAACATACTTGACTGAAACAGTGTTGGAGGCATTTGTCCTATTTGGTTGTATGTGTGAGGTGGTCTAGTTGATGATGCTAGCAGTTAAGAGCAACAGGAGAACTTGGGAATCAGTTTTTGAAGACACCTTTCCTACTGCTGGGATTTGACTGAGTTTTAAATAGTTTCAGTTTCCAACTTCTTGTCCAGACCTTAAATCTGTTAGTCTGAGGGGACAGCCTAGTTGCATCCAAATCTTGATTCCTACTTGAAAATAACTTATGAAAGAGGGCAGCCTAATTTTTATCAGTGAACTGATGTCAGCACTTCCTCTGGAAGAGGATATCATGGGTTCAGTTACAGCACTTTTTTTATTCCTGCTGTAATAAATAAGACACTGGTTTAATGAGAAGTGGTTATTAGCTCTAAATGCCCTTTACTTTAGAAGCTGTATTTTAATTGTTTTGTATTGCTACATGGACAGCTGAAAGCCAATATATAAAAACATTTATAAGCTGTCCCTGGGCCAAACAATCAGCAAACACAGCTATCAATACATGAACATCATAAAATATTGGAGAAGCTAAATGTGTACTGTTCATTTCTGGGTAATGATGCTTGGGTTGTAGGCAGGAAATGAAGAATTGTGATCCTTTCCAGTTTATTTAGTTCTTTTTTAGTTTAAGAGAAATCACTGAGTTCTTGTGGGTTTGATTTGTTATCTGTGAGACTGGGACTGTTTTCAGGTCCCTATATCGAAGTAGTGTGAAGTTTAAAGGTTCTGCGATGTGTATGTGATTGAGGCAGGGGAGGTTATTACTATTCTAATTTTAGAATAGCCTAGCAAAACCAGAACTGTTTCTGTAAGCAAATATCTCCCAGAAGTTCTGTCACCTACAGGTCAAAGTAGTCTGAGTAAAGTACGCCAAAACCAAAAGTCACCACTTTGTATCTCTGCAGTACCAGCTATGCATTTGCTGCCGGTGAAAGTTTGGAAGAAGTTGAGTACTTCTCATGTTTTATGAAGTGACTTCAGAGTTTTTGAGAATGCACTACTCTAACATGTAGATTTTCTAGACTCTTAGGAGCTACATTTTCCCCCTCACTTCTTGACTGCCTGTGTTTTTAAAGAGTAAAAAATAGAGTGGTTTTCTCAAACTTTTCCTCTAATGGACCTTCATATTTTTGTCTTCCTTGAACTTTTCCTTGTTTTTGCAATCATATGAAAAGCTAATTATTATTCTAAGTCTACTGGTCTATCTACCCTAGAAGTGTGCAGTTGTGGGATTGCCTTTGGATGCAGGAATTGCCTTTGAACATCAGGTGGTACACACCAAATCTTTGTGTGGCCGAGACATGCATCCTCTGTTTTATCTCAGTCTGAGATAAATTCACAGTTTGGGAATGGCATTAGCTGTCCATGTATCCTCCTTTTGCAGGGACAGGGTGAAGTTGCTTGGGCCAGAGCTGGTGATGACAGCTCTCCAGGCAGAGCTGCCTACCCCATCACAACTTTATTTGGATGAGCTCCGCTCTTTGCTCCAGCTTAGTCAGCCATGTGCTTTAGGCCTCACTACAAGACTTACACTTGAGCTTCTTTTCCAATCTTTGTGTGTTCCAGAAGAGGAAGATTGGCCATAGCTGATCTAAGGTGTCTCTGTTGTCTAATTTCCTATCAGAGCAACTGCTAACTTGTGTGAGGATTCATCACTGATGCCCTAATCTAGGTTATTTAGAACAACTGTCTTTCGGTGTTCTTAAAATACAAATTCTCTACAGAAAAGAACACCCAATAATAATTTATTTTTTCATATTTAAAAATTCTGGATTATTTTAGTGTAACTAATAATTTGCTAAAGCTCACATACATTGAACAATCCTAATATTTGTTTGATCCATCTGCTACCTCATCTCTTAACTCCCAGTCCTGCAAAGCACAGATAAAACTGCTACTTAACTTCTGTCCTTAATTAATGTAAAGGGACATCAGGCAGTGATTTCAGTGGAGCCTTGATTCTGGAAGTCGTAAGTCATCTGCAGGTGATGAGAGGCAGACATAAGTGCTGCAAAATCAGAGCTGGTTTTAGTTCCCTTCTTGCTCAATGATATACCAGCTTGGAGTTGTAAATGTTTGTACAAATAGAGAACTCTATTCTCCCTACTTACAAACATTATTAAAACTGAGCCAGTGGTTGCTTTTTGGACAAAATGTTTTTATAATTAGAATTCATAATGATACCTGATTTTAAAATGATGGTTTTAGGAGTTTCAGAAGTATTAGGTCTTAGTTTTTCAAATACTTTATTTCCAATTTTATTTTTATGTTTCCCCAAGTTTGCCTAAAACTTTATTTCAGTTTTAGATCAATTATAAAATAAAAGATTTTTCAAGGGAAATAGAGGTCAGTTTTTAAAATGAATGATGCTGGGATCTGTGATCAGATTACAAATTTGCAATGAATATATTCATATATGCAATAGTTAAAAGCTCTAACTTGGTAAGTATCTTATAAATTTTATGACTCCATGACAGTAATGCAATTATTATTTACAGATTTTACCTTAGAGGATATCTAAGAAAAATTTGTTCCAAACACTTTTTCTAAATTTGTTGCACTACAAAATTATGTGTTATTTTACATATTTGCAAATACTGTATTTTTAAAATGTTTTAAAGGAGCCTTCTGAAGGAATTTCCAGATCTTGAATGTAAGGACTATGTTATAAGGGCACAAATCACAGTTTCTATCAGGGATGCTGGTAAAATAAGTGTTCTTTGATTTGTGCTTTTTCCCTTCTACCTGCTGAGGTTTTATTTGTTTAAGTGAAATTGTGTCTATTGCAAGAGTACTCAATTGGTATTTTCATGTATGGGATAGTACATACACTGTTCTTGTTTATGCCATTCTACTGGTTCATTTTGATTTCTCAGTTTTTATATTATGGCAATTACACTAGCAGTAACAATCATATACTGTCAGTGGTGATGGTGGTTCTGAAATGTTGCTTGGTTTTGAGAATGACAGAAATGTTTGTGTTCTTGTTCAGTTGTAAAAATTGTCATGGAGAACATTTTAGTGCTGACACGTTAGCGCAGCTGATTTATTATTGAGACCTGTCAACTTTTCAACCTCCTATGTGCAAACACTTTGTTAGTGCCATATATGTAATAAGAAAAGTGCTAAATACGTGCCTTAATGCAAATTTTGCTAAGCTTAATGCAGAGCACATTTCTGAAAAGTCATAAGCTTACTATATCATGGTGATTTTTTTTTTTTGCTATTGCTTACTTATTCTTTTGCTTTAAATGCACCTTGCTGTTACATGTAATGAGTGGTGATGAAATTAGTTTCATTTATTAAAGATGTGAATGACACAATGGATGTTTGTGTACTCTGCCTGTCAAATCCATAAATGCTGTCAACTGAGCTAACTTCTGTTTTTCCACATGTTTCCTGGTTTTCTGTCAGCTTTCAGTCTTCCACGGGTCATTCAGCAAACACTGCTCTGAGTGACTTTTTTGAGTTGCCATATGTCAATCACACTTATTTTCTCTGCTTTTTCGTAAGCAGAGAAAATAAGCTTGCTTTATTTGGGTTTGGCTGTCTTCTGCAGGACAGTGTCTTGTATTCTGTTTCATTCCTAGCTCATTTTTGCTTTTAGCTGGGCTATGGAAGAGGTTGGGGATCAAGGGGGAAGGAATGTCTGATCAAAGTAAAGGAGGAGCCAAATAGAAGAGAGGGAGATAGCAGCAGGATTTGCAAGTGTTCATTAAGCATATTCAATTTGAGCTGATCTGCGTAAAAAAAGGGTGGGGACCGGGTGAGGGGGGTTGAAGGAAGTTGAATTACCTTAAAGCTTTTTTCAGCAAGCATTTATTTTCAGGAGGTCACCTTAAATAAAAACTGTTTTTTCTTCTTAATTGTATCGTGACTAATTCTATATAACCACTAATTCTGTGAAGTGTGGGATTAAAAAACTGCTGAATGTCATTGTTTGGCATCTACAGTTTTTCCTAATGAGGGATATGTCATTGTATTAAATATCTTCTCAGTGCATTGCTGGTACGAGTAACCTAATGTAGCAGTTGCTAAGTGTGTATACTAAATTTGAGAAAGCCAGTGAGAAGAAGAAGTTTCTTATATCAGACATCTAGGGTACAATAAAATATGCATCAGCATGCAAAATATGCATCTTTCCTTTATAGAAAATACCCTTAAATGAATTTGTGGGTTTTGTTATAGTTTTTAATAATATTTCAAGTACCACCTTCCTCATTAGAGATGAATGAGAGGAACCCCAACATCTCTTCAGTAGGGCTGGAAGAAGCATGTGTGTTTGTATAGTCTTGCCAAGCTTCTCACATCCTCTGGGGACTCCCTTTGCTCTGGGTAAGGCTGGTGGGAGCTATGCCCAGGAACTGCTGTTCCCCACCCGTCTGCTGCAGAGCGATGGATGGTCACTGACTTCAGACTAAACAAAACTCCCACAGATGACCACACTCACCTGGGCTTTGTGACTTCTGTCTTCTCCCTCTGTTAGTGCAATCTCTTTCTTTTTTTCCTTCTCTCATCCTTCAGCAATCTTCAGGACAATCTTCAACTGAATGTTTTCAGCCATGGGGATCTATTAAACTCCGCTCCTGATGGACCTTGCTCTGTCTTTCTGTAGTGTTGCAGGATATCCCCTATATTTGTGGGGCTTTAAGAGCCCCAAAATAAATGTTTGGATTGAAAATGAAATGCAGGGCTTTCCACCTATAGTAATTTGGATTGTTGCCTTTGCTATTTATTGGCAAAAGTGTCCCTCTGAAATCTCCAGGAAAGATGTAGTTGCTTACAATTGAAATTTGTATTGCTGCTCCTTAGTCACACAACAATGTGCATTGGAGAAAACTTGTACCTGCTGTGGCAAGAGGAAGATGTTTTTGGGTATACATCATTTGCTGCTAACTTGCTCACGTCACAGAAGCTAACTTTAGAAATCAGACGTGCCAGTGATGGGACTGAATTTGTGTAACCAGCTTGGCAGTATTACTGCTTCTGTTAGGACACAAGCACAAGTAAATGTAAGATGAATTCCAGCAATTTGCAAGTGACTCAAAGCATTTTCGTGATAAACTGGTGCATTTTTGTTTTCTTACGTTTTTTAAATGTTAGAGCTGACAGACTTTGGTTTTGTTTTATCATTTTCTTTGAAAATCTAAATCCATTTCTTTCTCCTGGGATGTTTCAGTAATAGTAATATGCTGTTAAAATAAACAAAATTTGGATTTTTGAAACAAGAAATGAATCACAGTTAAGTACATAGGATAACAATATATCCTATAACAATATAACATTTGGAGAAACCACAATCAATCTTCAAAAGAAATTCAAAAGAAGTTAGATCCTTTTATCAAACATCAGAGGCATAAGCTTGTTTTCTTAGATTCTAACTGGAAGGGATTTTCCAGAGGATGTTAGAGATTAAAACCCCAATCCTGAACTTTCCAACTTTTCCACCTGACATGTAAGGTATATTTTAATTTTTTTCTAATTCTGGACATGAAAAGGTGCTT
Organism: Edolisoma coerulescens; assembly: GCA_013397115.1. Classification (NCBI taxonomy): domain Eukaryota; kingdom Metazoa; phylum Chordata; class Aves; order Passeriformes; family Campephagidae; genus Edolisoma; species Edolisoma coerulescens. Next base: position 282,407 of record VWZW01004301.1, on the reverse strand, counting down.
CTCCTCAGACTGTTTCTGTTAAGGGTATTTCTTAAGGGTTTGTTATGAGTGCATTTTCCTATCGTGGTTTCACAAGCATTTGAAATGAAGCTGATTGTATATAGTTTACAGCACTAGTAATGTTTTTCCATTTTTTAAATTTTGAAACACATTGCCATGAATTGAATCTCTATAAAATACTTTGCTTAGAATGTGTTGTCCCACCTAATTTCTCTTTCAGTAAATGTAATTCAGTTTGCACAGTTATGCCACTTTTGAAAGAAAAAAGTAGTATTTTTCAAGAGGCATGTTGTCTGGTCGCACATGCCAATATTAAAATTCATGGATACAGAAGTTAATAGTAGGTACCAACAAAATAATGTTTTATGAAGTGTTGGAAGTCTTTCAGGACTCCCTTGGACAGAAAAAAGTTAAATTGCATTAGTTCATTGAAAGCTGACTTTTGGATTCAAAGGACAAGTGAGGTATAAGTTGATCAAAACCCAAAATAGATTGTCTGGCACACAGCTCAGTCTTATTTAGAATGAATGTTGATCTTGTTAAAGTACTGTAATGCTGAGCCTGGGTCAAGAACCTGCAGGTTGCTGCCCAGACTTGAGAACTCATCCCCTCCCCACTGCTTTCTAACCAGCATCATTAGGTCATGTCTGCACTACATTTGTAGGCTCTGCAGGGTACAAATAATTCCTGCTTGACTGTGCTGGAAGGTGCCTTGCTTGGCTCTTGGGCATTTTAAAGTAATAATAATGCACAGGCTGATTGTGCCGATGTCTACTAAAGTTTGTAAATGTAAAATAATTATTTAAGAATTGCCGTGTGTTGCAGTAGAATTTTAAGCTGTTTGAATTTGTATTTCAGATGCATATGCAATCAAACCATACTTTGTGAAATTATGATTTTGTAGGGAACCAGGAAAAGGTTACCAAATACATTATAATTATGTGGTGGTTTTTTGTTTGTTTGTTTGTGTGTTGTGTGGAGATTTTGTATTGTGGGGGTTTTTTTGAGTTGCCAAAGGTAAAGAGCTTGGAATTGTAATTCAGTTACATGTAAAAGCTGCCCATTCTAGTCTAGCACTGGTAATGAATCTAGTGTTCAGGCAAAGCTAGTGTGCTGATCCACCATCTCTGCTCACTGGCTAAGTACAGCCTCCAGGCTTCGTGTGAGCACTGGCTCTTTGACTTGATAAATTTGCTATGCTGATGACAAATGTATTTTTACAGTGTCTGTACTGGTGTACTGCTAGAAATAACTGAGCTGAGAGGCTATTTAAAATACTGCCTTCCTTTCGTGTACATCAACAGGTTTTTGAAACTGCAAAAGGGATTTCAGTTACAGCTGAAGGAGCACCATCTCAAGGAACAGATAGGTTTTTAGTAATGTTAGTTATTTCCAGTGGGTGTTTGTAGCTCTTGAAACTGAGTGAAACAACAATCCTTGTTCTCTGCTGCATCCCATATGGCAAGAAAAGATGGCTGAAGTATTGGGAAATAATGATAGGGCGGAAGTATCATGTGCATAATAGACAGGTGTTCTTAAACACTACTCTTTAGTGGTAAACATTTTGTGCCATGATTATATGCAACTGCGCCAAATTATATGAAATGAAGTTATATTGATTTTTAGGGTTTTTTAGTATGGGTTTGCAGAGTGGTTGTTTTGAAATATGTGATATAATATTTTTTCTGGTAATTTTAACAAGTTTGCCGTGGGCTAATCTGAGCAGTAATCGTGACCAGAGATCTAAATAGCAGCTTTTGATTTTCTTCCGAGTTCATGAATGTAAGTTGTATTTGGGATACTATTTATAAAAGGATTAGAGAAATCTAATGTTTGAATTTCATTTACTGATTGACAGTTCTTTACTCTAGAGGTTTCAATTAATCAAGTAATTTTCTGTGTCTTGTTCCCTGGCTCACTTGGTAACTCCTTAGAAAATAAATACTAAAATATAGTTACGGTTCCCAATACTTCTAAGGACTGATTAATTTCTGTAGTCCTCCCCACAAAAAGCTTAAACCAAACAAATATGTAAGTTCTTGCTAATACTATCTGTGAAGCAAGGTGGCTTTGTTTTCTGGAGAGTGATGATAAACAAAAGTTTGCAGATTTGCACTGGACATCCTGCAGTTTGTGACAAGTCCTTTATTTCTGCTGGCCTTAGTTTCCATAAATTGGGAAAATGTCGATTCTTTTGGAGATCATCACATACAATTAAGCTTCTGCTTCAGATCTGCTGTTGCAGTTAATATTTTAATGGCAGCCATTTCTGAGTATCCTTTTAGTAGAACCTTAGTGACATATTTGGGTGGTAAATTCAAGTTGATATTTGAAAGTCACGCCAAAGGATGTGTTCCTACTCGTTAGACATAGCTGTGATAGCACCTTGTGTGCTTGGCTCTGAGCTTAAAGGCTATTCTGAGCAGTTTTAGCAGGGGTGTATTCAGAGTCAGTGCTAATATGAAAGTGTTCTATTTAGAAGGCTTTGCAGGGGATCAGCTGATGCAATGATCAGTAGTGTGTGGAGGAATTGTGAGAGGCTGTGCAACATCAAGTTCTGCATAACCTCCCTTTGAAAGCAGCCTCGCCTTCTGGACTTGGGCTTTACCTGGGAAGGTTTTATTCTGATGCACTTAATGCAACAGTTCAGCATTCCTGTGCTTACAAACCTGTTGTAGGGAGTGAGGAGCAGGGTGTATCTGTGCTTCTAGTAGTGTCTGACTCATCTGATACCACCCCAGTGCATATAAATAGCACACAGAAGTGTATGGCATCATCTAACCTCTGATATTTGAGAAGATGAGTGAAACTGTTGGGAGAGTGGAAAACACACTGTACTTTAAACCTTTCTGAAGCGTAACCTTTTAGCAGTAGGAAGTCTTGGCAATGGTATTGAGTTAATAATGTTTTTAACTACTTTTAGAAACTATATGTGTAACATTTCTCTGTGCCTTGTTTCAGTGTAAAGAGGGATGTAAAAATTTCCTCATTATAGCCAAAGGAAGCTTTGATGGTCAGTAGCTGCATCTTGGGAGGCAGTTTTGCCATCTGGAAGGTTTTCCTAGCTTTTACAACTTAACATCATTCACTCGCTAAATGTATCTTACTTCTGTGAGGTACTGGTAGTTTAGGGATTGTTTTATGCTTATCCTGTTCTGTCACATCTGCCTGTTCACTTTACCTATGCCTTCACATATGTGCTGTGAAGTCCATTCCAAGTCACATGACTCTTACATGTTGGAGCAATAAATAACAACTTGTGCATGTCTTGTTTTGGTTTCTTTAATGATGACTGTCAAACAGCACCAAAGTTAAGATGCAAATCGTCTTTGAGGGACCTGAGAACTTTTTGTCTTCCTGGCAAGAGAAAGAGACAGTTAAGTGCTATAGGTTTTTCAGGATGTGTATGCTGTATCTCATGAATTTTACACAAACTATTGGACTCACAAGCTCAGGTCTTTAGATAAGTGCCAATGGTGCATTTGAAACTGAGGGTCTGTGAGCGCTGGTATTTCTTCCACTAGCAGAGATATTTTAGGATGCTTAGCTTTTGATTGTGGCATATCCTTTCCTTGATTTGCGAGGAGTATAGTTGGCTGAATTACTATCTAGGTTCACTTTGTGCAGGCTGGAAATAAAGCTTGTGCTGAATCAAGTCTCTTCCAAAGAACTCTTTGGAAAGGTTAGGCCAGGTCAATGGATTTCCTTCTTTGCTACACCCTATGCTATAAGGCATTGTGGACGCAGTGACTGTTTTGAATCATGTAACTGCATGTTGCTCCTACTGCAGAATCATCATCATCACCTTAGGGAATGAGTCTGAAACTTAAGGAAGCAGCAGTCTGTACTTCTCTTGGCCAGGGACTCTATATTCAGAGCAGTTGTTTTAGAACAAGATTTTTTTTTAGAGGTGACCAAGAACTGCTACAGTTAAAAGAACTTGTTCGTGTAACTTGTGAAACTGTATCATAATCAACTTGCAAGTACTTTGGGGTCAGTAGCCTTCCCTTAAAGCAGAAGGAAATTGTCCTCTGCATTTTTTTTACTCCTTTTGCCTTCCTTCATCACAATGAAAAAAAAAATTTAAATTAGAATCTTCGTCTTCCAATGAACCTCAAATTCAACATATAGTGAAAAACCTAGCCTGGTGTTTGGCAGCTGTACTTGGCAAAGAAGAGAAGATGTGGGTGTTGTTTCTGGACATTTTATTCTGGTTCTTGTGCCGTGTTATATAAATGCATCCTTGCATGAGTGCGTGTGTGAGCTGGAAGCCTCTAGCTCTAGTGTATTATGTGGCTGATGCCAGGAGGAGGAGGGAATATATTCCTCATTAAGAGAAGCTACATCTTCAGTAAGTCAGAAAAATGAAACATAAGACTTCTTGAGGGTATGTTTTTTTGTTTGTCTCTTTATTCAAAAAAGAAGCTATTATGTTGCAGTAGTAACACATTAGTAAGTAGAAACTGATGTTTGATCTGCCAAGTGTACAAGCAAGCTTTGTGGTTATGAGACCAAGGCTGTGCAAATGCCAGTACTTATGCATGTACATGGTGTTTTGCATGCAAAATTTATATAGGAGGAGTAATATTGTAATTAACTTTATTATGCATCACATCATAAGAACGCATCCCATTACCATCACCTGAAATAGGGAGTTATGAAATGCATTGCCTGAAGTTTTACAAGTGCCTCAGTTATTAACCACTGCTTGATGAACTACCAGTGTTAGTAGATTGGGATTGATGCTATTGGCATGTTAAATTTAACCGTGAAATCTTTAAAAGATCTGAATGGCTTAGAACGTAAAACAAAGTAATGGATGAAGTGTTTGGTGCCTTGGCTTGGATCCAGCTTGATGTCCTAAATGAATGCATCGTGAAACCACAACAGATCAACCCAGATTTACATGAGTGATGCAGAAGAGCCCTGAAGCTAAGCCAACATAGTGATTGAATTAGCTCCTGCATTTAGAGAGGCTTCTCCCTCCAGGTCAGGCTTCTAAGAAGTGATGGGCTTGTGTGGGGAACTTGCAGTTACAGACTGAAGTATGCCTACATTTGGGAGCAAAAGAAATCTTAGAGCTTCAGAACTTTTAACTTTGACAAGTGTGACTGATTTTTCTTTTAGGGGGAAAAGGGGGAAACACTGTGAACATTTCCATTAGTGGTGCTTTTGTCAAGGACCTGCCAATCTTCCAGAAATATCTGTTCAAAATTTGAAACATTTTGTTGCCACGGGGTTGATAAGTACCTTATGTATTGCCCACCTTCATCCAGTACCTAGCTTTTTCTTTTAGTAAATAATAACTGTACTGTAGTGTGATGCTCAAAAATGGGACAATTTTGCAAATATCTGTGTGCTCAGGTGCAAAAGTACAGCATTTGTGATCTCTTCTCTTCTTTATTTTTAATAAACTAATTTTTATAGATAAATAAATGTCAGATTAAAGACAAGACATGGTGGATGACCAGAAGCATTACTCTTTTTGAGTAATCATGTTTTCAGTAAAGTTTTGTTTTTACAAGATGCAGGGAAATAGTTACTAAAAAACAATACTGGGACATGAAGTGTGTCTTTATTTTAGAGATTTATGACAAAGATGTTTCAAAAAGATACTGGGGACATTTTAAAAAATATATTCTACAATTCATGTTTTTTACTGGTACCCTCACATAAGATATTGTTAAGTTCCAGCAGCTGTTTTATTGATGTTAGTGCTGTATGCAGTTGCTGTTTATGCACACTTCGATACTTCAGTAACCAGATATCTCCATTTCTGTTTCTCAGCATGATGTATCACAGACTTTGCTCAAAGCAACTCTGGACAGTGTGGTTGAAGAGTGTGTCAGCTTTGTAGGAGTTGATATTAACATCTGCTCAGAAATACTATTAAGGTGAGTGAAACATTTTCCTATTCCAGTAATTACATGGCTCTGGATCACAGAGTCTCTGTTTAGTCTGCCATCTGACTCGAGCTCAGCTGGAGCAAATGGCTCTTGTGTTAAACTTCCAATTACATAAAAATGACACAGTAAGACAGTATTTCACTGAATCATTAAGAGTCAGGTTTTAAGGGTATGTGTGATTCTCCAGGGTAAAACTATTCTTCAGAGAAAAACAGATATTTCAAAATTTTGAGCCAACACCGCAATTTTAGAAAAACGTGATTTAAGTAATTTTTATTTTTACACTGAGAAAGGGATTTTCAAATGTACTTTGTCTCTTAGAAGGTATTTTTATAGGTACTTCTAAGTGGAACAGGTTGTAAAACTTGGGCGAGGAAAGGAGAAAAGGAAAGATTTAAGGGGAAACTTGAACAATTTATCCCTTTTTACTGTTTGTTTTTTGTTGAGTAGTTGTGCCATGTTTACTTGAAAAATGTTCTGGACTTTATTTTTCTTGGTTAGAAACTAAAAGCTCATTCTCTCTTGAGTGTATAGAATTCAGTGTTGTTTAGGCGACAAACTCTCAGAAGAGTAAAAGTGCTGCTGTCATCCTCCATTGCAGGAGGAGAAGGAAAAGAATGTCCGTGATCTTCTGTCCATATTCTTCCATAATACTACTGTCCATATTCAGTAATGAAAATTATATTAGATATGAAAGTTAGGAAAAATGCATTCTTGCTAGCTATATTTTAATTTTTTAGCCCCATAGAATCTTTCTTGAAAGCATCTTTCCGTGTTTTGGAAGAGGCTCTCTTTTTATTCTTTTTGGTTTTCCACTTTCTGTTTCAAGTTCTTTTTCTACATGTCCAGCCCCCAGCTTTGAGTAAGAATGTAAATGGAAAGCAAGTTACCTAAATGATATATGAAGCTTTAATTCATAGAATCAACAGAACAGAATCATAGAATAAGCTGAGTTGGAAGGAACCCATCAGGATCATCAAAGTCCGACTCCTGGCCATGTGCACAACACCCCAAGAGTCACACCATGTGCTTGAGAGCATTGTCCAAATGCTTTTTGAGCTCTGTCAGACTTGGTGCTGTGACCACTTCCCTGGAGAAGTGCCCAACCACCCTCTGGCTGAAGAGCCTTTTCCTGATATCCAACCTAAACCTCCCCTGACACAACTTCAGGCCATTCCCTCAAGTCCTGTCAGCAGTCACCACAGAGAAGAGATCAGTGCCTGCCTCTCCTCTTGCCTTCAAGAGGAAGTTGCAGACTGCAATGAGGTCTCCCCTCAGCCTCCTCCAGGCTGAACAGACCAAGTGATCTCAGCTGTTCCTCATACAGCTTCCCCTCAAGGACCTTCTCCGTCCTCATGGTCCTCCTTTGGATGCTCTCTAAGAGCTCAATGTCTTTTTCATATTCCATGAATAAAAGCCTGGCTGAGCACATGCAGGGGGTGAGCACTGTCAGCCTTCTGCAGGGCACTGCTATAGTGTGCACTTCAGCAGGGAGCATCAGCCTGAGGTGCTACTGTGCCTCCACAAAGCTGTGAATGTGGGGTAACCCTATCCAGACAGGGTTACAGGTGGTAACCACGTCATGTAAGTGTTTTGTGTGGTGGTCTAATTAACCTGGCTTACAATACTCCTTTCTTCAAGTCTGCTGTTCTGTGTAGATGCAGCCTTAAGTTTCCTTCAGACTCACAGTTTAGGAGATTGTCACCCTAGCTAGATTGCAGACTGAGCAGAGCTTTCTGCTTGTGGTTTCTGATGCATGAAATACACTTCTTGACACATACTACACAGGGAAGGGATAACAGTGCTACAGTATTTGCATTACTGCTGAGTATTGTGCTTGAAAGACTTGAGATCATCAGAACGGAAAATTCTGTCAGCTGTGTAATGTTCCTTTGTCAGTGTAAATAAGATGGATTTCTCAATGTTTCTAAGAAATTTTTGGAGAAAATTCCATTCCTAATGATTATTATTCTGTCTGTGGTTAAAGGTGTGTCCCTCTAATTTCACTCTGCGCTTTCACCAACTTGGGACTTTTTTTTAACTTTTGCTTGAGCATGAGAATAATGGAAAGATTTTTTCTTTTTTTCCCTGAGATTTTATGACTTGCTGGGTTTTCTGGTGGTGTTTTTCTAAAATCAGGCCGTGCCATTCTGCAAGCAGGTCTGCTGCCGCCGACTTAAAGCAATGGCATCTGATACACAGATCCTAGTGGGTGACACTTCCTTCTCTAGTGCCAGGAGTAACTCCCCACGAGACCTCTTTTCTCTCTTTTTATGATTAACATACTCCACACAGAGAAAGTTTTACTCACATATATATACAGAAAATTTGCAGAAAACCTACTGCTTCCTGAAGGAACCTTGCTAACTGCTGTTGCAGTTCACAGGTAAGTTCTTGGCCAGGTCCAAGTCACCCTCAGAACAAGTCATGCAGCCTGTTCCTGCTGCTTTTTATTTCAAGAACAGCTGAGAGAAAAGAAAAAAGCTTTGTGGGTCAGTTAAATTGTGTGAGGAAGGCAAGCTGCTCCCAGCCACTCTCCTTCTGGATAGCAGTCGGGAGCCCTTCATGTTGGGGCAAGGTGTTTCAGTACCATTGGAAGAGACGGGAGGGGGCTGTTCTTACAGGAACAATTTATCTGTTCTGAGCCCTCCTCCCATGCTGTTTCCTGAAGAGGGCAGCTGGGGGCAGGCCGTAAGACATGACAAATTGAATTGGCATTACGGAAATAGCCAACAGATCATAAATTACACGTCCCTGGCTTACTAGTTAGGCATGTACAGAATCATATTGCTGTACTAAGTTTTGTTGACTTGAGTGGATTCCTTCTCTAGAACTAAGAGAAGGGATCCTTTTTCAGATGATGCTTTTGGTCTGGGAGTCTATTTGCTAATTTCTTAGCAGTTTTTTAATTTTTGTAAACCAGATTTTCTATAGGAATGTGTATCCTTGTAATGGGTAGCACTTGCATTAATGATGTTCAATGGTAATAAAAGTATTTTGTAAATTTTCACTTAGGCACATTGCTGGACTGAATACTAACAGGGCTAAAAATATAATTGAATGGCGAGAGAAGAATGGACCATTTATAAACCGAGAACAGCTCAAAGAAGTTAAAGGTTTGGGTCCCAAAACCTTCCAACAGTGTGCTGGCTTCATTAGATTCAATCAAGAATATATAAAGACTTTTTGCAGGTAATAGAGATTTTAACTGTTCTGACTAAATTGTCTGAAATAGTATGAGAAGACTTTCCCCTTTTCTGCTTTGTATTCATGCTTGAGACTCAAGGGATCCTTGACCACTGTGCTCTGAAAGACAACAAATTAACTTGTTGAAGTTTATGGTTCGAGTTCTTCCTCTGAATAGTCGTGACTTGTTAGCCTAGTCCTCTAAGTCAGGGTTTTGATAAATATGTAAGTTTAATTAAAAATTTTGCCACTGAATTGGTATAAGAAATATGTTGTGTGGCAGTGTTGGCATCTGAGATATTAAAACTTTAGTCTTGTGTTTCAGGCATAATTTAGAGATCTGTAAATTAATTAATTTAGTGTGGTAAAGATTATTCTGCAGAACTTAATGGTAGTAAACTAGTGCAGATTTTTGGAGTTTCAATTTCATTACCTGGAGAGAGGAAGCTGATTAGCTGCCTAGATCAAACTGTGTCTATGTTATACTCCTGTGCCTAGCAAGTGTGATGTGACTGTCTTCTGTCTGAAATATGTGAGGCCTTTTCCCAAGCCCAGTTTGTCGACAGTGCGTCATCCTCTTCCCTGTCATCTCATTCCCTGATTCTGTACCAAGTCTTCTACTCTTTCAACCATTCATAGTGTTCCTCCTGACCTTTCTACAACTGAAAATGCCCTTTCTAGCGCAGTCTCTTCTCCTGTCTTTTCTCATTTCTCTTTCCAAAATAAAGAACTAAGAAAGGGCACGGTGGTAGCACCATCCCCACACTTTCGCCACTGGCTCTTCTCAAAAAAATATTTTCCTGGGAAGCACATGCTATTTTTCAGCCAACACAGTGCTCAGAAGCAATACTGTATTCCCAGTTGCGGCTGGCCGAGCAGCACACGCGTAACTTCCAGGCAGGACGTGGGCACATAGGGACTGGCTTTCTGCCCGGGTGGAAGGTATACAGATTGGCTGCCCATCTGGCAGGGAGGCATAGGCTGCAGGCCAAATGGTGCTCGCTGTAAGCACCAGAAGACCAAAGAAATTGCTTCCAAAGCTCTCTATGATTGATAGGTCTTACCTTGTACAGATCTGTTCTCGTTTCTCTAGTTTGTGCTGCAATACAACCAATGAAAAAAAGGCTGATGGCTTTTTTTTCCCCCCCAAATGTTCACTGATGAAATGTGAAGATTGTTGTGGGGCTTTTTTAACCTTCCTGGAACATGATTCTGATGTTAGTCAGATTCCATAAAACCTGGGAGCACTGTATAACCTGAGAAATGGATTTTGAGGCCAAAGTAAAGCTCTAACACCACTGCCTCCACAACACTTCTTGTGGGTCCAGGTGACATAACCAGAGGCTTTTGAAATGAACTGTGAGGTTTCATTTTTATTCTTTCTAATCATGTTGATGACTTTAGAGTGCTGTATGAAATAATTTTTGTGCTTTTTACTTGAAAGTTAACAAATAGTGGTTATTTTAAAAATTGATGTGGAAAGAGGAAATTATGTCTGCATTCCTGCCAACAGTTGATGAGTGGAGCCCAAAATGCCAGTGCCAGTTTCAGGTCCTTCAATGTGTTCTCTTTTGTCCTCCAAAAGCAGGAACCACGTGTGATTTAGGAAACAAAAGCAATCAAAGAGACATGAAAGGAGCATTTGCAGTAGGAGTAATTTGATGTCTTTAATGCGTCCTGATAAATTTTTTTGTTTGAGGGAAACTTCACGGGAAAAAGTGTGTTGGTTTTGTATGTGGACACAGGGCCAGGATCATCTTCTTTGAGAAATGACATGTCCATTTTTGATTTCTGGCAGTAATAAGAAAAATGAACTTGGAAGTCGCATGCTTTTGACTAAAGCAGGTGCACTGGGTAAAAAGAAGAGTAAACTAACACCATGTGCCTCACAACAGCCCAATCCTTTGGACCAAACTTGTATTCATCCAGAGTCTTACAACATTGCAATAAGGTAAGTGATGGGAAAGCTTTTGAACCACTGACACCATCAATTTTTAAAATGAAAGTACTGATTTTTCTGACAACAGCCTGCTCAGTCTTTTGAGACAGGAATATTTATATTAATTTGAAGCTTTCACCCTTTTCTTCAAGAAGAAGATATGCTTCGGATATATGTGAGCATGTGTCATTACTACGGGCCTTTAAAATTAAATTTTGATATTAACTGATCTAACTAAGGTGTATGTATATAAGTTCCCAAATACATGAATACTATAATTGTTTTACTAAGTGGCTAAAAGAAGATAATGGTTTTTTGTATATGTCAGAAAAAAGTAATTAGGAATCCCTGTGTGCCTCTGAAATACTGCTGTAAGCTGTGATCTTTTCTATCAGCAGCCCTGGCTGAAATCGGACTCTGGTTTTCCTCTTCAGAAAACATTATCTCCTACCATAAATGGGCACATATTTATTTTTCAAGTGATTTTTGCTGAACAGGTTCTTTTCTTAAAAAGTACTGAAGCTAATTTCACCAGTAGCCAGTTGCTTTAAGGCTCTTATGATCTCTGTTGGAAATATTATACCTGGACAAACAAACTCATGCTTCCTGTTTTATAAACAAAACCATCTTTAAACCTCAGGCAGAGATGCTGAATTTCTGAATTCATGAAGCTTGACTTTCTTATCTGGAAAAGTCATACCATACCTTGTACTTTTAGGACACCTTCCCTTCAGGGTGTGCTCTGTTCTCTCTTCCTATCCATAGGTCTCCATGCTTTCCTTCTGCTAGGTATGCAGTGCACTTTTGTTCCCATACTCTCCCTGCCACAGTTCATTCTTCTTTGTGCCTGATTCTAGGACCCACTGTGCAATTTCCTGGTAGAGTCTATTGCAGTTGTGCAGTGTGTAGATAAGTGGTTTCTCCTTTTCCATGACCACTTCCCTTTTTTTCTTACACATCAGCATTGTTACAAAGTCTCTGCCCAGTGTAGCTGTGGGAAAAAACCATCAGTCAATGTCCTGATCTTAACGATCTTACATTTGGTAGGTGGTTTATAGGGTGTGCAGCTTGATCACCCCACCTGGAGATTATTCAATGCAAGTGAGTCAATGTGAAAAACAAAAATAAATTGGTTATTCAAAAATAATTTTTATTTTCAGTATTGATTTTCATTCAATTTAAATTTCAGCTACTCAGGTTTTAGTTTTTAGCTTTCTAGCCCTGGTACACTAATAAACTAATCAGTAAAGTAGTCACAATGTTACCAGCCTTGCTTAAAGCCTGATGTGGAAGGATTGCTTTAGGGAGCAGAGAAGTATATCCAGTTAATGGTGGAATACTGCAGTAATTTCCCTACATACAGTATTTTCACAAAGGTTGGTCAGAAAATAAAGAATTGTGGCTTTGTTTCCAGAGCAGCAAAGGTTACTTTTATATCTGAAATGGTGAGTGGGATTATTACTGCATGCATACGGTAGAACAGATATTCACATACAGCTGAAATTCTGGAGACAATATTAATAGGTATCACAGATCATATAGTCGTGATTTGAAATTTGACTGGGAACCCACCACTAGCGCTATTTAAAAAAACATAGAATAAAAAAAATTTGTGAGCACGACTTTTACATCTCAACCAAGACAGTGTTTTGAGTCCCAGGCTTATGCGTGTTTCAGTGAGGGGGCTGGCACCTATTGCACAGCCAACACTGCCTAGAAGGTGCCTTGCTGAGCCTTAAAATGTGCTCAGCTTCAAACTCGGATTTCAAGAGCTTCTAAGCCAATGCAGAAGTGTTACATGGCTAAAGACTAGTGTTAATTTATCTCATCAACTCTCTTTGGATAATGCAAGTATTTTACAGTAGATTTCCAGCAGTGCCATTTTCCATTCTCTGTTTCTCACCACTTTGCCTTCCTAGACTGAATTTTCAGATGAAGTATTTAGGTCCAAATGCATGTCATAGATATTGTACCATACAGGATTTTGTTGTGGGGTTTTTGTAGGTTTTTTTAATGCAAAAGAATATAAGCTGATTACAAAGCAAATATACATCAATTACAATATATTAGCAATATCTGCTAATGAACCACCAAAACTAATAAGCATAGCATCTCTCTCTGTAACTAACTGAATCAGTCTTTCCTGCATCCTTTGGGCTCTTTCTCTATTGTCTTACTTCTTACATTTATAGTGCCTCTACACATAGTATGGTGGGGGTATAAAAGTCTCCAAGTGCTTTCTGTGCTTTCTGTGAATGTACTTTATGTACAACAGTGTTTGTATTTTTCTTTTTCTTGCAATCAAAAGATAGTTTCCTTGAAAGCTTGTTAAATATGGAGGTGATAACTTTTCTGGTATAGGTTGTATGAATATGCAGCAACTTGATATCAGAAAATGGTATGGGGAAGGGGGCAAATATGTTTAATGTTTTTTCATAGCAAATAGCTGTTTTGAGTAAAGAAAATATAGCTGTGCAACAAACTGACAAAAGCCAAGAAGTGTAGTATTAAAAATTAACACTGGTGACATAAGGGCTAAATATAAACCAGACGTCCTCCCCTCAAGCAGCTAATGCTATAATTTAGCAATGATTATATATTTAAAATGACTTTTCAAAAAAAGCATATGAGCTGCTAAGCTTCTCAGAACTTAGGAAAACAGCTTTCCAAACCTTTTTTCCTGCCTAAATATGAATTAAGAAAAAAATTGTACTAGGAATTCAGACTGCATGGAGGATTCAGTCCAAAGCTTATCGGGGCTGTTGGCAAGTTTTGCTGACAGGCAGTAGATGGGACTGGGCTTGTAATTCTGTTTTCCTGAGTATACTTTCATGAGAAAGCTTTTGAGAGCCTGATGATCAAATCACATTCATGGCATTGGTTGGAGGTGTCTTGCGGAAGTTAGCTAATATCTGAAAGTCTTTCTATAATGTTAGAATTCAACTAGGTTAAAGACTAATTGATAGTTCCTATAACTTAAGATAAAATGCATGAGAAAAATTGAAACTTCTAGATGTAGGTTAGAATTGATATTTAATAATAAAGTTTTTTTAAAAATATGTCTTAATGAGTTCCGTGACTTTAGTGCTATCAGAGTCTTTCTTTCTTCTTTTTCTGTGCTTACACTGTACTTTGTCAGGGAGCGTGTCAAGTTCACAGGTGGATCCGTGCTGCCAAAGGGCAGAATTGTCTTGAATGTGACCAGATTTGATCAAAAATACAGTATTGCATACGTCTTACCACGAAAATTAAAACGTATGGAATAGCTGCTACATAAATGAATCATAAAGGCTCCCTCATGCAATGTCTACCACATCTTGCTATGAGAAAGTAGTTTCTGAAAGTTTTATTGGATTAAAAGTTTTCATGGAAAATTGCATTTATTTTTAAATGAAATAAGATGGTCATTTTTATCCACTGCTTATAGCCAAATTACCCAAAGGCAGCAGTCTACATTGCAGATTTACGACATGCAAAATTATCAGTTTTTAAAACAATGTTTTTGAGGGATAGAAATTTACCAAAATTTGAAACCACTAATTTTCTTTTTCAGGACTATTTTGTAGCTTGAAAAGCCAATCCATTAAAGAAAAATATGGTTAAAAGAATTACTCCCAAGTGGTGACTTTGGTTGCCAAACTTCAGGCTGGAGCCAATTTTTAGGGCTGATTTAGAAACCCCTGAAAAATAGGCGTTTTATAATGGAAACTCTGATGTAATCTTTACTACAGTGGCACAAATGGTGCTGGTATGATTGATTTATGGCATCTTAACTTAAAATCTGTACAATTTCTGTAAAATAATTGGAAAATATCCTACTGGTGATTTAACATGCTCTGCAGAAGACCAAAACATTTTTGTTCATGGTTTCCACACTGTCAGAGCTTGGCTTTGTCATGTGCAGCGATCAAGCTTACGAACACCTCTAAATATTATGAATCGGAATTTCCAAAAAGTTAAGTAAAAACCTCAAACCTTTATAGACAGCCTGTTTTCCTGCAAAGCAGAACCATGCTTTGAGTTTCTGAAAAGTCTGTATGTGAAAACCAGTTTATAGTAGCAGAATCTTCTACATACAATTAATACAATATGTAGAGCATATCCAGTTTCTTGGTATGTATTGTTAAAGAATTGGTAGGAAAACCAAGGAAACATTTTGGAAGTCCCCAAAAGTTACAACCAAGTTATGCTTATAAACCAAGATGTTGGAAAGAAAATGTAATGTTTTTTCTTTGTTCTATCAGTCTGCTGGGTGCAGTTGGTTTCATGTGACTGAATTTTAACATTTGCTGATTTTTTTTATTCAAATCTTGTTAAAATGCTTTTTGTGATAGGTTGGCACTCGGAATGTGTATTTGCTGCTCACAGATTGCAGCATCTGGCAGACAGGTTGTATTTTAGCCTGACTTAGAAATACAAATTTTTGCCAATATAAAAGATCTAAAGCTGTGATTTAGAATAAAAAAGGTGAGGATCTTCCTTGGCTAATTACCCAGGTTTAGGACCTTGCCTGGTAGAGGCCAGCCCTGCTCACTGTGGTTGGTTATGCCTTAAGAGAAGTTTGACATACTGAGCAGAGTCACTTGCAGTGAAGATTGATGTCTTGCCATTCTCTGTGTATTGATAATGCTGCTTGATATCTTCAGAAAGAATTCAGAATCCCAAGAGAATTCAGCAAGCGCTCATTCCTATGCTTTTTCTTCACTAAAGCTAAACACTTTGATTTGGCACTCATTTCAGCAAGGCGTATGTGTTGATAACAGTTTATATTCCATTGTAGGCCAGTCAGTCATATTTCAAATATCCCTAGTGTTTCTTGTACTCTGTATGGGTGGATGTAACAGCTGATCCATGGTATCTCATTTGCTGTGCTGATAAGCTGCATTTGCTGGCTTTGAAGGCAACTACTGGCACATAAGGAAATGCAGAAGAAAAACTGTTGGTGAGGCCACCAAAAGAAAGAGATTTACCTCTCTTGCCCTTTATGCAACTGGAAGCTTGTCCTTTGATGGCATTTTCAGCTCTCTGGCAGGCTGGCTTGCCTCTGTCCAGATCCTCTAGTTGTCACCGAATAACTGAGGCAATGCCTAAGGGGATAGAAATCCGGGAGGGAATTATTACTTCGTGTGCTATTTGAGCAATGAAGACTAATTGTTGTGTTCTATTTAATAATGCAGTCTACATGTGAACGTTTTTACAGAGGTTAGGAGTTGTTACTGTGGTAGGAGGCCTTTCCTTACAAGTCATCAGAAATATTTCTTGTGCACTTGAATGAGACTGTACTTGCGTGTACACACGTGTGTGGGTATTCAAGTTATTTGCTGTGCAGAATAATGCTTAATAAAGTCTTCCGTTTTGGGTTTTTTTTAAAAGAAACTTCAAAAACTTAAACTCAGTCAATTAATGAACCTTTATGACTATTTCCAATAGCCAATGTCCAGCCTTAATTAAGGAGAACACTTGCAGAATTGTGGCCATTAAGTATTATAAATAACAGTTCATATTCATCACTTTAGAAGGCCAGTTCATTCACAGGTTTTCTACTAACTTAGCTGGATTTTTAGAAGCCATATTTTTGAAAGTGATCTTGTCAGTAAACAGAAGAGCAGATAAAGCTTTCACTGCCAATTGCCATCCAATAAAGACATTTTAAAACTTTAATGTGTTGTAAAATACAGTTAACAAGAATGATTAGAAGAACTTGGAAATAACGGAGACATATGCTCCATTTACGCTATAAATACTAGACCCATAAATCAAATGGTATTTATTAATTTGTTGAAATTTTTGAAACTTGCATAACTTCCCACTAGTCGCATTAAAAAAAAGTAAGGGACAAAACCCCCCAGAAGACCTTTTTAATGGAATTATCTCCTTTAAGTGTAGTATACTAGTTCTTTGTGGATAACTAATCATGTTTCACTATTTTTGTATCTCGGGTTGCACTCCGGTTACGTGATATATCGACAGTCATGAGAACAGCCAACAGCAGCGTGCCTAATGGTATGGGAGCAAAGTGGCTATGCTGCAGTTGCAACTGTGTCTGAATTTATTTTCTCATTTAGAAACTCATTGTGTCTTAGAATTTATATGTTCAAAATGTCATAAACTGAGTGCTTTCTGCATGCAGTCAATTAATCTGTATTATTAATAATTTATGCATTTGAAGAAAAACATATTGGTTAAATAACTTTGTGTGGCTAAACCACATATGTAGTTTTAGATATATTTGAATCTTTAGCTTTCTGTGTCCAGCAATTAATTACAGAGAGTAATGCACAAATATTGTTTGATACATAGTCTTCATCGGTAATCAAAAATTTAGGATCCGTATCACTGGTGGGAACAAGAGCAGTCAACATCAGCATTATACAAATACTGCTTTTGCACTTCAAAACATTACTAAAACATAAATGTCTGCATAATTTAAGTTTGTTACTGTCATAAATGTACGTTTTACCTAACAAAGTGTGTGCTAATGCAGAGTTGTTTTGTTTTCAGAGTGATTATGTTGCCTTACCATTAATTCATGTGTGCACTGTGACAAGATGTAATGGCGTATCATGTTGCTTTAATGTAATGAATCCAGTACTCCCAGCTCTTAAGTCGTGTTGCTGGAAATGATTACATAAAACAGAAATGACTGTGACTAAAGCCCTTGCAAAGCTTTAGAACTCCTGCACATTATAAGAAGCTTTTTGGGGGGTGGTTAGAGTTAACTTCTTAAAAATTTACTGTAGGCTTCCCTTGGTAGAATTTTTACTCTTTTCTGACTGTTTTTTTTGTGTTCCAGTGAAATTTGCATTATCTTTTAAGCACTGCAAGGGCTGTGCTATAATTTTGTGCAGATGTGTATGTTAAGTGAACATGATGTGCTTATTTGTTACATTTATGATACTTTTCTTTCTTTCTTTATCTGGATAAGATGGATGAAATTATGTATTAAATAAAAACATCAGTCATTTATCCATGACCATTCTCTGCAGGTTCTGTAAGACTCCAAAGATTGTTTTTAAAACTAAGGTGATTGCAAAGGTTTCTGAGTATTCTCTAAATCTCAAAACCATAAAACTCAAAGTTCTAAACTGTTTAAATTTCACCGTGTTCTTCCTAAGACTCTGGCAGCTTTTGTCTGACTTGATGTACATTGAGCAGAAAGTTCACCATTCATTCAGATACTCAGAGTTTGAGGAAGTAAGGATAATGTATCTTATAAGAATGACCTCACTTCAGAAAAAAAGTCTCATCTTCCCCACTTCTGTTAACTTTTCTTTAGGTTTTGTCTTTCTGGTAGGTAAACATAGCACTTGAGCTACTGCAGCGTATTATTTGTTTCACATACGTGTGAGCCAGGAAAATACTTTAAAGACTTTCATTTTTGCACAGATCATTCATGTTCTTATGTTCTGCAGCTGGGGCTGTCATTTACAAATTGTGTGAGTGAGATATTTCAAGGATTGTAGTGAGATAGTTTACCATTAAGAAGATCAAAATATTTAAATTAAGGGAAACCTCTTTTTCCCCCCATAGCCATATCCCAGTGTTACTACTAACTATGTCTCTTTTTTTCTGAGCTTGAAATAACTCTTGAAGGAAGTTGTTGGATTGGTTTTTTAATAAGGAAAAAATAAACTTTGTTCTTAGCAATGACATTTAAAAATAGAAATTATCAATATAATGCACCACTGTTCAGCCAGAGACTTGTGCTTTATATTGATTTTTTTTTTTTAGCCCGAGTGCCCTCAGGCTATGTTCATTTGAGTAAAAATGATACATTAAATATATAATTAGATTCATCAGTATTTCTAAAACTAATTGCATCTGCAATCACTAAGAAGTTACTTTAATTTGGAAATACTTTAATACATAGGTTTTACCAAAACCTATCCTAAAAATGTGAGAATTTCCAAAATACTGTTTCTTATGAAGAGTATTTGTTCTCTGTGTATGTGCATGCTGATCTTTGTTACAGTGCTCTGTTTTGCCTGTGATATATAACCCATAATTCTGAAATATTCTTAACAAAATGCCTGATTTTTAGAACATTAAAATTCTGTAGAAGTTGGTGAGGCTTCTCATGTGCTTAGACTTGGGCACATGTTTAAGTATTATCTTCAGGTGGAGCCAAAATTCTACTGTGAGCAGTAACAACATTAATAAGTTATCTACACAGTTGTAGTTGATAACATAGGACCCAAACCTACCACCCTTGCCTAGATGAGGAATCCTTTTTAATTTCAGATAAATGCTTTGGGATGTCTGGAGGGAGGCAGTTGCAGGGGAAGGAGCTGGGGGCAAAACACCTTTCATGAATTGTGTCTGAAGGCTCAGGCACTTGGGCTGTGTCCTGTTTCGGGCTGGTTTTCTTTCCAGCAGAGTGCATGTAGCACCGTTCATTCTGATTGCATTATCCACACATTTGACAGCTTTGTGTGTAGCAGAGGTTTTTTAATATGCATTGGTGGTTGCACTTACCAGTGGTGAATCCCACCCCTTGATCAACTTACGAAGTCAATGCACTTCTGCGAAATTCTAATGGTGAGAAACTGTTACTTGGACGTACTCAAGCCGAGTTTCCATTTGAAGTGTAGTAAAGCCAAGTACGTGAATGTCAGCAAACTTGTTTATAGGGGTGGGTGGTAAAGCATACATTATTTAGAAGGTTGAGTCATGAGGCTGGTCGGGTTTGTCATGTTACATCTGGCATGTCAGTCAAAGCTGGGGCAGCTGCCGCCTGTCACTAGTGCTCTGCTGGGGCATTGTCCAGCCACCAGCGTTAGCAGTCCCCAGCACTCTGGGGAGGAGCACTTCACCTGGGCCTGGGCTCATTTTCAGCATTATCATTGCAGCCACTTTTGGGGCTCCTTTGAAGACCAAAAATAAGTGGTTTTGATTCACAGAACATCTGATATTTTTAATATCTATTATTAGACAAAATATTTGAGTTGTAGTGCTGAGGTTTGTTAGTTTACAGAAAAAAAAATTGCGCTTGATATTATAAAACATTTTGCATCTGTTTTGCTATATACTTGGCTTCCAATCCACCTTAAACTACTTTAAAAAGTGATGTCAAAAGTTGAAGTGCTGTCAAAGCAAAATTGAGTAAATATGGAGAACAGCACCATCCACTGAGTCCTTATTAATTTTCGTCATACATTGCCACATGAAAGATGCGTATGCACTAAAAAAATCAGTGAAAATTATACTTATCACTACTAAGTGCAAATCTCTGTTTGAGCTACCAGTACACTTAAGTCATTATGCTTGTACTTGAATTCAGTGAAGAAGAGGAAGTCCTGACAGCCAGTTGTAACAGATGTCCTCCTTTAGCAAAATTAATGGACATTTTTAAGTGAAGCTTTGCCCTTATGCTCAAAGATGAATTTTGTGATTTACTGGAAGTCAGATATTGCTTTAATTATGTCTCTTCAATTTATATTTTGTCAAAAATAATATAATATATGTCAGTCCATATAACTTTCTATTGCTCACCACCTGAAGTAATCTCAGTTGGGTTCCTTGAGTTAAAAAAGAGGAAACAACAAAACAAAACAAAAAAACCCTCTGGGTCTCCTGACAAAAGAAATACTAGCCTCAGGTTTTGATAAAAGCACAGCATGTATTTTTGCAGGGAAAGAATGCTGAGTACCCGGAGCTTTTGCTCTCTTATAGAGCTGGAATGTCTCCCACCAAGTTCAGAGCATGAACCTGCTGGTCAGCTCTTCTTTTGAGACTTGTAGTGTACACCTGTTGTCAAGCAGTGTAAGAAGAGGAAAGAGGGATCTCTTTTAGGAATTTGGAAGGAATGTTTACTCAGACTCTGGAGGAGGGGATGATAATTCTACCTGTCTGCTCTGGTGGAGAGCATGCAAAAAAAAAATGTGCTTCCCGCCAACGGTAAGGGGCACGATAAAGCAGGGTAGAAGAGGCTTATTCATGGTGAGATCAGATCAGGGTGGAGATCACATGTCAGGACATAATTATTTAGAAGTATTTCTTTTCAGGTTTTATAGATGCCAGTCCCAATTTGTCTCAGTCTGCAATGTGTGTATGTATGTGACAATAAGGAAAGATAAGGATGTTTGTGTTGTGTGACTACTTTGACATTAATGATTACCTAATGTCTGAAAAACTAATTGTTCTTAATCATGAAGTTCACAGACAAGAGAACTATTTCACGCAAAGTTTTTCTTAAATTGGGTTAAAGATTCTTTTGAATCTATATTAATTTAATGTTTTGAATGTTCATTGTTGCTTTACTAAATTGTCATTAATTTTAATTTGAATGAGCCTGACAATTACAATAACAGTGTTATAGAACTCTCACTGATTTCTAGGGAACTTTCATGGGAAAAGACATCTTTCACTAATAAGGAAATACAGTTTTATTGTGAGATGAAATAATTGGTCTGAGAAGAGATTTTAATTGCATTTTAATATTTTGTTTCTAGCTTTGCAGTCTGTTCCAGAAGATACACGTATACAGATGGACTCCCAAGTTTCCATTTATGTGTCAGATCAGTCATATCAGAGGATATGCACTTGAGAAACTGTTCATATTTTTTTGTCAGAAGTTCTGTTCATGCATCAATGAAAAAGTAATAGAGCAAAGGTTCAGTTCCCACTAAAGGATGTTACAAATCTTTCTATGTTTGAACTTCCTAGGTTTTTATCTCTCATTGGAGGAAATGCAAACGACATAGGAAAATCAGAAATGCAGCAAAAAGTAAATGCGGTAATTCAAAAGGAAGGACTGGAAGGCACAGCCAAAAGGCTCGATACCACCGTGCACACACTGCAGCTGATCATTGATGGTCTCACTCAGCCTGAAGGCTATGACATCCGGACAGGTAAACCTCAGTTTGGAAGGGTGTAGTCTCAGTTTGCTCAGTTTTAAACCAGCGCATTTTCTTCTTCTAAAATCAGTAGTAGATTTTCATGGACGTGTAACTCCATTTCTTTTCTCAGTCAAGGTAAAGGCTATATCAATAGTCAGATGTTTCTTTCCATTTTGGTAGGTAAGGAGTGTGAATCCTGTCTTAAATCATGGCTTTTTCAGCCATAGGAAGGGGAGTTGTATGGCTGTTAACAAATGAAATAGTTTCAATATGTTGACTCTCTACTGATTGAATCTGGGTTGGCCCTCCATCACAGAGGGGAATGCTGAGGGTAACTGAAGCATGCGGCTCATGACCTACCCTGGTTAAAACCTGCAGTGGTACTGAACAGTTTGAGTTAGAGGAAAAGAAAGATGAGGTAATGAAGTAAAACATCTGGGGATGCTGTTGTGTCATGAAACTTACAGCTGAGTCCTGTTACGACAGCAGGAGATAAAGGTCGACAGCAAAGATACAGGCTTGTAATAACAAATAATAAACGTATACTTAAAAAACAGCCAAACCAACATTTCTGTCCCTGTTTTTTGGTTCATTAATAGTTTCCTTGCATATTTTTTAAATATTCCCCTCTAGCGATCTTGAAGATGTGTATTTTCTATATCTCAATTTGTTCTGGTGATCTCACACCTAAATTACAGTAGGATTGACTATTAACATAGGAAGACATAAAAGCAAAAGAAAGACTCTCAGTGGAAATATTCATATTCTGCTGATCGAGGACATTCAGTATTACTTTAGACAGACTCTATGACTGGAGTAGGCAGCCTAGTAGCCTTATGTAGCTGTATGAATTTCTCCATCATGAGTCCTTCCCATGGGCTACGGTTCTTCATGAACTGCTCCAGCATGGGTCCGTTCCATGGAGTGAAGCCCTTTAGAAACAGACTTTCATTGTTCCCTAATGGGGTCACAAGTCCTGCCAGAAAACCTGTTCCAGTGTGGGCTTCCCACAGGGTCGCAGCCTTCTGGCATCCACCTGTTCTAGTGTAGGGCCTCCATGGGGTGCAGGGGAATCTCAGCTCTGGCACTCATCCTCCTCCTCCTTCCTTTGGTGTCTGCAGAGCTGTTTCTCTCGCATGTGCTCACTTCCCTCCCCCAGGCTGCAGTTGCTGTTGCACAGGGATTCTTTTTTTCTTTTTAAAGAATCCCAGAGGCTCTTACCACCATTGTTGATGGGCTCGGCCTTGGCCAGCAGTGGATCTACTGGACACAGGCAAAGCTGCTAGCAGCTTCTGACAGACACCACCACTCACAGTAGCCCACCCACACACCTACCAAAACATTGCCATGCAAAGCCAATACAGATCCACAGACTGGTTAAATTCCAGAGCATTTTAGCTGTAACTTGTTCAGGCTGAATTTTATTTCTCTAAAGCAAACAAAGAAAAATGATGGCAATTCTGGTTTGGTGATGTTCCCTGTGGAAAATCTCAGTCCTTATTATATCTTCGAAAGGTCAAAAAATGATAGGAAAAGATTGAAAGAGAAGTTGTTGAGATGACTCAGAAGGGTTTTCTGCAGAAGCAGAAAGTGGTAAGGAAATAAAAGAGTTTAAAAAATCTGTCTGTGCCCTTAAATGCAGAATGTGAACATTAATATCCCAGTATATTCCCTGCTTATGATCATGCCTGCGGGATTTTCAAGTTGTCAGTGTAAAGCAGCACTGTGATGAAGCTTGTGGGATGTCATGGTGCAGATGAACAGCAAGCCTAAGAACAGTGCATTGCTGGCTTTTCTTTTAGTATGTGATGAAACTGAGTATTCACCTTCCTGTGTAGAAACTTCTATAGGAATAGAATTTCGTATATAATTGATGTGGCTCAAGAGTCACGTCAAGTATTTTCTCCCTAGATCTGAGAAAATTTAAAGAATCTTTCATTCACTGGCTACTACTGGCTACAACACTCTTCTGAACCCCTCATGATAGTTTCATAACATGAAATTCACTATACTTATTACTTCACTAATCAAAGTCTTCTAAAGTGATTCACAAAATATAAGAAACAAGTTGTTTATCACAGATGGGTCTTTATTTAAAAAATGTACAGAAAGCAGTATTTGGAATGACTTACTAATTAGAAACAATCATCTGGAAACAACTCTTAGAAAACCTTTTTTCTCCAGAGCCTTATTTGTGTTTCTTATTTCTTATAACAGATTTTGATAAACCTGACTTCAAGAGAAGCATAGTCTGCTTTGAAGACTTAAGTGTTGGTGCTGTTTTGACTGGAAAAGTTGAAAATGCAACACCATTTGGAGTTTTTGTTGATGTTGGTGTGGGAAAATCAGGTTTGATTCCAGTGAGAAACATAACAGAAGCAAAACTCTCTAAAGTGAAGAAGAGAAGAAGCCTGGGCCTAGGTCCTGGAGAAAGAGTGGAAGTTAAAGTGCTTAATGTTGACATTCCTCGATTGAGGATAACGTTGGATCTTATTCGTGTTTTATGAGAGGGGTTTCAGTAATTGAGCCTTGACTTTAAAGGTTAAGTAATGTCAGCAAGGTTATGTGGAGACTCAGGCATTTAATGAGTGTTGAAAATGAACACATTTTGAAACCTTCAGCGCCTTGCTTTTTTTTTTTTTAAATTTTTTTTAATTTTAGTTTAACAGTTTAACCACATTTCTTGAATCCTTTCTGTTAATAATTGTTGGAACAGTTTTTTGGATTACCTCCAAGCAACCTTGTTATTTTGTCTGCAGAGCAAATGAAGTTCCAGCGGGCTGTCAGACAGATCTCTTATCTGTTGTCTGTGCAAGATTTGCTGTCTTAATCTTCAGTTAGTACTGCATGAGCAGACACATCTACAGCTCGCCTTCTGAAAAACAGCCATTCAGTTCGCTTGTTTTCTGGTTGACAGTCTAAAAGAGTTGTAGGAAAAAAGTGATCTTTTTAAGTTAAGTGGTTATGATGTTGCTTCAAAAGTAGACTGAGGAAAAAGCATCTGCTAAAAATATTGATGGTTCAGAAATAGTTATATTTAATTTATTTGACCAACATTATTAGGGGAGGTCTGTTTACCTGTATTATTTTTGCTTGTTCAGTTGTCACAGATTAACACAGTTGGATGTACCTTGCAGTTTAAGGAACTTAGCTCAAAAGTGTCAAAAGACATTTATGTTGTTCTATACTTCTGCAAAATAAAAACATTTCTGTCCATCTTTTCTCAGTGTACTGGTTCTACAAGTGATTTAACAGTCCTAGTTGTCTTTCTTTCCAACAGATGCTTAATCAGTAACACTTCAGCTTAAGGACTTCTGTTTTAGTAAGAATGCTCACTGTTTCCTGCTAGGAGTGCCTAGCACAGGAGATTTGTTTCTTCTTACTAGAGACTTCTTGTTTTTGTGGTATTTAGGTGGAGTTTCAAAGGATTTACCACTTGAGCCAAGTTTGCAAAGGACAGGTATCATGGAAAATTAGTTTCCAGCAACAGCAGATATATACATATATATGTAGTCTTTCCAGGGAGTTTTTGGTGTGTTGGACATTTATTCCTTTGCAGGCAAACTTGCCTTGTAGGTTGGCAGAAGCTCTGGTCTGCAACAGATGAGCCCAAATATACTATAGCAAGCGTCAAACATCTTCGATGACAAGGTTTCTAACTACAAACGTCCAAGTAGCTGTTGGCATGGGGTCTGTGCATGAGTTAGGAAAAGGTTGGCATGGTTTAATCTCCGAGCTCTGTGCTTTAGTTTTCAAAATGATGAGCCAGCTGTAGACAGTGTATTTTGGATATTAAAGAACTGTTCAGCAGATGGAAAAAAGGAGACAGATCTTACTAGCTTCACTGCATCTGTCCACTGAAAAAAAGACAAACATTTTCTAATACGTTAAAGTAGGCACAGCTTGGAATCATGTTTTGCAGGCCTTTTGAAATTTTCCTGTAATCTTTCTGTAAGGTAGATTTTGTTGTTATGAGATTAGAAACTCTAATACTATGTTACTGTCTTGGAAAACAGAGATGCAAAGCAAAGAAGCTGAATTTATTTTTTTTCTGCAGGTGATACATTCACTTACAGCCGTATGTCCATCAGTAGAATTATTTAAGTTGTGCTAAACTTTATATATGGTCTCTGCAGTGTCTAAGCACTTAGCAAATGAACTGGATTTGCTTGGCCTTCTCTAAGGAAGAGATAAACTTGATTTCCTGAAGCTCAATTCAGTGGATAATATAAAGAGTATTTTCTCTTTTTGTGCTCTTTTGTTTGCTAGTGAAATTCTTTTTTTTAATCCTTAGTATTATGAGGACTGTAGCATCTTTTGCATTTTTGCATATGTCTCTTGGATTATCGTAAAATGCTCTAAATGCAAGATATCGTGAGAGTATTTCTCTCACTGTTAACTCATAGGAGGCTTTTTGCTTATTCAGAGGACTGACCCACAATTCAGTGTACATACTCATAAGGAGTTTGCTTTCTCCTTAGTGGAACTCAGCAGCTTATTGTATATCATCACAGGGACTGTAGGAGAATATCATGTCTATCTCTTTGAATTTTTTTAACCACACCAAAATGGGAAGTAAATGACTTCATGTCATATGTCTTAAATGTCTGCAGCTCTGCAAATGTAATCCCATTATTTGTCAGCTAGTGCAGTGCCTTAACTACTTCCCACAAAAATATTTTTCCATTGCAATTTCTTTTTTTCTTTGCCAGAACACAGCAGTTAAAACAGCTTAGTGAGAGTCTAACAAGGATGAATATGTGTACATATGAATTTCTCAGGTTTTGTCAGATCTTTGGAGATTTAAAAATTGTTTCTTCTTAATCTGATTCTCAGTTTTCATCTTGAATTCTTGTGGTGTTCAGATTTCTGACATCAAAGCATCAAAACTGTTTTCTCTAATTCATCTCCCCATTTAGTTTCTGAACCAAGACATGATTATTTTTTTTTCTGGATGGATGCTTTTTCCCATTTGAAATGCAGTCCAATCTTTGGAACAAATTCAGTAGTGCTTAATGGTGATGCCTTCAAATTTAAAACAGACAAACAAACCCCTGCTTCCTCCTGATCTTAGTTAATTGCTTCAAAGTACAGTTTCTCAGAAGAATTAAATACGAGTCTTTGAGTCTCATTAAAAATTCTACTTTTGCCTTAAGCTGTAGATTCCAAGGCATCTACACACAGTTCCACCTCTCCCCAGAGAGAAAATCCAACCCATTGATCTTGGATGACAATCTGCCTTTTTAGTCCCACCCTCAGTCAAATAGTCTGGTATTTTGCAATCACCTTCCCCTGATACGCAGACCCATAAGAAGAGCTTCTAAAGATTTCCTGTGCTTCAAATATTACACAAAGGAGAATTATTCTACTAAGCAAGATGGCACTTGTATGCCTGGCTGTAGTAATGCAAAACAAGAGTTTAAAAGAAGCCATTTGTTTTGGTTTTATTCCTGCCTCAGGCAGTTTTAGACAGCATATATCAATTTTCCAGAAACTTGTCAGCCTCAGGAATGATTTAGTATGCTGTTAAATATAATAAAATCAATAGGAAAACAAATAGAATTTCCATGAGGAGCAGACGTTTGGAGAAGCTGGTCCATATGGCATATAGACATGCTGGAATTTGGGCTTTGTGGGGTACTTGTGTTAGAAAAACTGCATACCACAGGAAAGTAATGCATAATTCAGGAGAACAAATAATCTAACAGCTTTGTGGTAGTGCATCTTGAACTTGGTGTCTGTATTTATTTAACAACAAATACACTTAGAAACTATGCCTGGAAGCTAGAAACCAAGCATGAATCATATTTGCCTAATTTCAGAGCTTTCTATAAGGAGCCTTACCCACTGTGAAGTGAGTGCTGAGTGAGTTCTCGGTTCAGCCTGAATAGCACCTTGCTTTTCTAGACTTGCTGAGGGTAATTTATGTACCTACTTAGCTCTGCTTAAGGACATCCAACTTCAAGACTATCCATCCTGTAAGACAGTGGAAGGAACAAGTTGGTAATGCCGGTCCATGTTACTCTGTGTCACTCCCTTTTGTTCAAGGTTTCATAAAGAGCTGTGAGGGAGTTCGTGTGTCCTGTCCCCAGGGCTGTGTAAAGGTTAGGCAAATCAGTAATTCCACTCCCTCCCGTTAGAGACCACCTAAAGGTTTGAGAGCACTTCTGTTTACTGGTCCCAGCATTTCCTCACCCTCCTCATGGGCATGTAGAAGCTGTAACTGTTTAGGAGTGTTTCATTTTGAGAAATCCTTGTGAATCCATACTCTATAAAGCTTCACAAGTAAATGATGTGTCTGTGTTTCTCACAGCAAACCTCAGTGACTAGTTTATAGAGAACTTCAATTGTCTGTTTCCAGTTGGGCCTCTAAATGGTCCCTCTGGTGGATGTTGTAACTCGGTGCTGGCTATGGGTACCTGCTGCCAGGAGGCTGTTGGAGATCACTGCTTATTGACAGGTATTTCTAGGAGCTGACCATCTAATCCACATTAGAATTTTGGGTATTTTTTCAGATGGATATAAGTCACTCATAACAGCAACTGATGACAATTCGTAGAGACCGGGAGTTGAACAGCAAATCATAAGAAGTGTATGTATTGCACCACAGACTTCACTACAGCTTCTGCAAGTTGGAAATAGCAAAATTCTGCAACTTGGAAATGACAAAATTCTTCAGTCTGAGAGGGGCCAGTGCTGGAGTGTTGCTTCTGTGTGAGCTTCCACGATGGGGATTGCTGCTTTTAATCAAGTCTGTTGGGTTCCATGCTGTTTCTATAGCCGTTAGGTCTCCTGTGAACATGTTCTAGCTGCATCAAGAATCCTAAGAGATTCTCCATGCTTTGAAAGTGAGAGAGAACTGGTGGCCATGGCCAGAGCCAGATGAGTCATCCCACTGAGAATTTTAAATCTAACCAGAAGTTCAGGGTAAAGCACTCAAATCTTACCTCACCTGCTCTCTGTCCCTGACTGGGAGCTGACACATGTTTGAAATTGATCACCTTGCCCCTTGTTTCACTAGTTGGAGCTTTTACCTTATTCGACTTCTAGAACTGAAAAACTTTAAGGCATGTTCAATACAGCAGTCCAATTGATATTATTATAAATTTTTGTTTTGTCTCCCTCTCTTGTTCTCCAGAAGAAACAACAAAAAAGGAATATTTAGTAAACTGAGGATCCCCATGGCTTCTTTAGCTTTATTAAATCTGGTAGAATTCAGTTTTTTAATTGTTGAGATGTTGTCTTTAAGCAGTAATCAGGAGACTACCACCTCAGAAAAGTTAATCAGTGTTATTTTCCCCTTGTCTTACAGATCCATTTGTCCTACTACACTTGTATGTTACTAAATGAAAAGTGTTTTCAGTATGCAATCAGCTAAGCTGGAGTTCTGCATTCTGATATCTCAATGACAATCATATTTCTAGGAAAGACTGCCTTTATTTGTGGTCAAACAGAATTTTTTTGCATGTGACTCACAATGAGGTATGTGGAAATAATGTCATGAGAGGAACTGTTACGCTTGGGGGTCATTTACAAAGACCGAAGAGAAGTGAAATCTTAGGAAAGTACTTTCACCTCAGAATTAAATGTGTGGAATAGCTTGGCAGAGAGCAGAAACTGCCGTATACCAGAGGCTGTATATTGGCACCATGGCTGCTTTTTTCTGTGATGAGGAGAGGGAGGGGCAGGAAATGGAAGGAAATGGAGGGATTTGGGGAAGAACATCCTGCAAGATGTAAATGGTCTTCTGGGAATGAAGTTAAGATGATGAAATGCAAATGGTAGTAATGTAATGGTAATATAGTAGTAATGGAATCTGAGCCTGGTTGTCTCTTGCTTCCTGTACCTCCCATGAAGATAAAAAATAAGTGTAAGTATTTGTTTTAGCTAATGGAAATTGCATATCTCATATCAGTGCCTATTGTAACTAAAGAGTAGTGTGGAACTAATTGGCTTCAAGAGGGAGAAACACAAAATATGTGCTCTTGATTTGCTTCTCATTTGCCAGTGTTGCTGTTTCTAGCTAGTTTATTAAGAGTAGATCAGTCCTTGCTCATCAGCACTTCTGCGTGAGAGAGTGCAGCTGTCATGTGTGGCATGTGTTGTCCATTGACATATGGCAGGGGAACCAACAGAATTTTTATTCATTTATACCTAGCAGGAAGAGTCCTTGAAAGACTACTTTGTCATAGCTTTCTTCAATCCCTTGAAATTACTGTGTGGCTATATTTAGTGCATGGAGGTAGATGCAGAGCCAATCAAAAGCTGAAAATAGTAGAAAATCCAGCTATTTGTACAATGGGTAGAATTTTTTTCCAAGAGCAGGCAGCCTCAGTGGTTTAAGATCTGCACTGATGATTAACTTTTTATGTGAGCACATACTTGTTAGCCTCTTTGCTTACCTGAAATACAGTCTTTCCTGGTGCGCTCTATGTCTGAGATAGTTATTCAGTTTTGAATTTGAGCCTGTTCTCAAGATGTTGTCTCTTATGGACTGTCTAGTTTAGAATTGGTCCAAAGTAGCCCAGACATGTTAATCTTCAGTATGTTTTATGAGGCCTTGTGTTTTCTGGGACACAAAATGAGTGATAACGTAAGAGCTGAAAGAAACATTGTCCGATGTTTGCTGTTGATGGAGTCTTAGGTTTTTGTGTTTGGTGATACATGGCCACTCTTCATGGAAAGGAAGGAGGGTTGGCAAAGCTTATAAAGTGAGTTTCAAATTTTGTGTCATTCATTAAGCTTATAAAATTATTTATGTGTCATTCAAAATGACAGGAAAGGAAAATGTCTGCCTTGGCAGTAGGAAGTCCTTGACAGTCTTTGGCACAGTTGTTTCCCATATTTCAGAGTATTAAGCTTCTCACTTGTATTAAGTTGCAGTAGTGTGGTTTTTGGGAACCCGTGTCACTTGTGTGACAATCTGGCCCTTTTTAGAGACCAGTAAAATGACAATAAAAAAATTCCCACTTGTGGGAGTGGAGCTTCAACTCATCTCCAAAACCAAGGCTGCCCGTGGTTAAAACCCTCTGAAACAGTTTTCCAGCTGGGAGAGGAGTGGCTTCCTCAAGTCTTCCCTTTTGTCTTTGTTGAACCAGAATATCACTAGTTTATCAAAATTTCTCTGTGCCAGTCTTTTTTTTCTTGTATTTTTTTTTTTTCCTAATGATGATCTGCAGTGAGTTATTCACATCTAGGGAAACCAGAGTGCTGCAGAGCTTTGTTTTCAAATGTAAGTACAATTTCATTATTTCAGCATATGTTCTATGTCCTTTAAGTGTAACTTGTATCTGGGTTTGTTGTGAGAAATACTAGAACACTTCCCTTATAATTGGGGTGACAGTTACAGTATTAACTGATTTAGTGGCTGTTGTATCACAACCATGTGGGAAGGTGTAGTGCTCCACAGACTGTCTGTTCAAGGAGAACTTCTTGATATTGTATGGTTTTCAAATGTGGAAATAAAGGATCAGGGCTTAAACTGATAAATCAGGCACCTGAAAGTTGGGAAGAGTTTATGCATGTCCTTGAGAGTGCCCATCCTCTGCATGAAACAAGGCAATGGTTCCACAGGAGAATGTGGAATGGTGACCTCATCTGAGGCAAGGCAAGTGCCTGTCCATAGCACAGCTAGAAGAAGTCAAGGATAAGGATAAGTTATGTTTTCTCTAGCCCCCTTGCAGTTTGAAGGAAGGTGTTTTTCCAGAGATTTCTAATGTCTGTCCTTTCCTATACTGTTCTTCAAACAAGAGACTAAAAACTGTGTAAGAGCAGAAGGTAGGACAGCAACCCTGAGTCCAGTTCCGGTGGGCTGAGTCTGATTCCATCACAGGCATCTCGGTACAGGATCCTTTTTGTACGATTATTGAGTCTCTTTTTAAAACCCATTTGGCAATGTTGCCCAACAGAAGCTAATGATTGTATCCTGTGTATAAAAAAGAAAGAAATGGGAGAACCCCCAAACAAACAGAGGGCCACTGACGGTGAACTGGGATTTCAGCTGGGCCCAAACGGGACTGTGACTGTTCAAGTGGAATTTGCACAAAGGTGGTGAGTCTTGGTACAGGTGATGCTGTATTTTGGTACTATCAGCTCCCTTGTCAAATCCACAAAAGCCAATGATATGGGCTGTAAAATTAGTGTTGATTACAACATTAACGTTGGTCTGCGTTTCAGAGTGAAGCTTTGCTGATCATAATAAAATGGAGGCAGACTTTGTTAACTTTGTTTTACATGTGAGCAATTACAGCGTTCCAGGAGATCCTTTGTATTTTGATGACTACAAAAGTTGTACAATTTTAGCTGAAAATGAACGTCTAATATATTCATTGCAGAGCAAAAATATAAATATGTGTGATACCTTCATTCCATTATTTTATTTCTGTTTGTAAACTATGCTCATTGATGAATCAGTTTTGTATATTTCTGGCTAAATGCTGGCAAGACAAACATAGATATGTCTGGGAATGGACATGCAATAAACAAGCTGTACAGAGTTTTAAAAATATTTTTTTTATGATCTTAGAAATAGGATGGTTTTGGTCGGAAGAACTTCACTCTGCAGACCAACATGGCAAATAATACTTTTTCATGTTTCATTTGGTTGAGGGTAACAGATTCATAGTTTTCTACTGGTGCAGCAAACAGAGACAAAGTTTTAGGTTTTGTTTTACTTAGAAATATTTATGGAAATTACTTATTTAAAGAATTACTTAAATGAAGGTGCACCTTAGCAAGATCTACTTCAGACTCCCTGGATGATTTTTTACATTTTTCTTTATCCACCTGGTGGCTTTAGCACTTGCAAAATGCCAATGTTGAATACTTACATACTTCTCTTAATAGCATCCTAAGGGAGCAAAGATCATCTCAGCAAGGCCCAAGTTTGCTGTGTAATTTAGGTGTGTGCAATGTTCTTGCTGTGTCCTGCAGAAACACCTTTGTTATTTTTTCATTCAAACTAATTCAAACAGCACTTTGTGAAAATAATTCTTGAAGGAGCTTATACCAATGAAATAGGAAAATTTTGGTAAGTAAAATGTTATCAATGGGACAGAGATTGACTGTTCATCATGCCTGGTATATATTGCTTTGTCTAACAACTTGCCCCAGCAGACTTACAATTGTGTTCTCTCTGAAGACCCTCCCAGCTGCAAGGCCTGATTGACGGAATCTGTGGGCAGATGCACTTGCCAGACTCCAATAAAGACGGGGCCTTGGGAAAATCTAAGGCAATTATTGACGGGCAGCAATCCACTAATCAGACAATTTCAAAATTAATCCCACAGTCCCTTACTGTATTAGCTTTCCTCCTTGTTTGTATTTATACAGCAAATTCATGACTTCAGTGAATACTCTTCCTTCCAGCCCAATTATGTATCTCTGAGGGTATTAAATTAAAAACAGAAGAAATATTGAAAGTGGCTTGCAATTAGTTTCTTTAAAAAGTGTTGTGGCACTTGCAGGCTGGGGTTCTTAATATGATGCTTGATTATAAAAGTAAACAGGATTTTTTTGTCTCATACAAGTAAGGCAAGTATTCCTAATGTGCCTTGTTATAAAGCAGCCTATATATAACGAGAGGGGAAAAAAAGTGATTTGATTTTGGAGTTTAATTGTATCTTCATAAAATTCTTCTACAGTAACTGACAAATCCACAGTGTCTCCAAATAACATAAACAGATTTTGGGTTGTGCATGTTGGTTTATCTTTCCCTTGTTTTATTTTGATCACTTTATGATACAAAATTGCATTGCATTTGATTGTCACCTGCCTTTTAAATTAACACTGATCCAAACAGAACATTTCCTTCTTGTGGAAATGAAATATAGAACCATCTTCATGGTGTAACTGTTTAAATGTGAGTCACTGCCTAGAGTCCTTAGTTGTGTACTGTGTATCTCATTCTTTTAAAATCTGGAAATCTGATTCCTGCAATGACTGAAGGATTGTTTCTGCAGATCTGAACCTGAATATAGAATTTCCTGTTTTACTTATCAAAAATGGGCAACCAAAGAGAGACATCACTTTAAAGGCATTATTTTGCATCTTTGCATTGCTGATTACTGTTGGATTGAACAGTAAGAGCACTGCATACTTCTGCTGTTTCCCACATACAGCAGAAATTGTACAATGTTATTTTGTTTATTCAGGATCAGTTTGCTTTCAAGTACAGAGAAGCGAAAAAGAAACGGAACTAATCCACTTGGAAGTCAATGGGTGAATTCAGTGAACACGTGGGTTGGAGAGTAGATGGTGCAGTGCTAACGGTAAAAGAGTAGAAAGTATTTCCAAGTTGAGAAAGTGGTGAGGCAGAAATTCTTCTGAAGAGTCTTAGGCTCAAACTCCTTCCTGGGTAAATTTGGTGGGTTCAGCCACCTTCTCTGTATCTCAAATTTTCATCTGTATGGCTTCAAGATTTCCATCCTTGAATGAGTGCTGGGGGAAAAAAAAGTGATGTGCAAGTTATTAGAATTATAGAATTAGTACAGTTTTCAAGTAAAAATTATACATCTGTAAGGGACAGCAGGGCTGGTTAACTTTGATCTTTTAGTAATTGTATGTGGAGCTGATGAACATAAAGTTACAAACATACAAGATCATCATCTACTTTGAACAAAAATTTGAATGAACAGTATCCATTTTTGCCTGTCGTAATCAATCACAACTTTGAATTGATTCACAGACGTGGAGGACATATGAGGCAAGAGTCATACCCCAGGTAAACTATTTTTGGATTACCTGAGTGATTTCTTGAACTCTCTTTCCAGAGCTATGCAGCTTTTTGTCATGGAAAACGGCTAAATTAACAAGTTGTGTGGTTGGATGTATTTAAGACAAGAAGCCAAGGCTCAGGAGGCACAAGTGTAAAAGTTCCTGTGCTTCTTTTATACTTCAGTGCTTAGCAATGTGCCTGTGATGATGCCAAGCTGCCTTTCCTCATGCAAGCAAAACCCAGGATGGAGCTACTGGTAGGCCTTGTTTTATATTACTTTTCTTTGGTTTATTGCAGAAGTTGTTAACACCCCATAGTTCTTTGAATAAAATAAAACAAGAAAACCTGTAAGACTCAGCAACAACATAAGCCAGGGAGTCTTTCACCTTCATTATGAACTAATTCAGCTTTTGATTACCTGGGGATTAACACCTCCATATGTAACAAAAGATACATTCTATGCGTAAGAAGCTCCATAAGGTAACAGCTCACACAATTTGGCATATTTCAATCTAGCTCAAGAGGGCAGAATGAAAAGTGGAAGGCTAGCAAACAGAAAAGGTTATCCAGCTTTCCACCCACCCTTCTGAAGACATCTCTTACAACCTATCAGTTCATCAAGTAGCTTTCACATGAAATGATTAAAAAGTGCTTTAAAATTCACAGGTCTTCTCAAGAAAGTAGTACTTGATGAGTTAAGGTCACTGCTCAGTGATATTGGTGGAGCTTTGCCGTTTAGTAAGGGCTTAGAATTTGGAGGTTTCTGAAATCCTTTCCCAACTAAATAATATTTTAGTGAATGAGGGCAGCTCTTCTATTCGCATCTGCCTAGAGGGATCCTCCTTTGACACAGGTACAGTTCAATTTCCCTGCTTACGCTGCAGTTCAGCCAACTGATGATGCTCCTCTTTGTGGGCATTCCTTTGTCTTCATTTTATATGTGCAGGTGGATTCAGACCATGGGCTTTACATACACCACCAGCTGGTGACAGCTTTTGGCTATGGTTGACCTTGGTTGAGTTAGAACTGATGACCAAAAAGTGAAAGTTGACGTTACCAAAGCCTGAGGTTATTTGTTGCCCTTTAGGGATTGCTGGTTCTAAAGCAACAGCAATTAGCTTTGTGTGGCACAATAAACAAAAATAGAAAGTGCATTCATATGGATAATGTAAAGATTAAAGCCCTTGCACTCTCAGCTGCACGCTGAATAGCTTGGGTTTTTATATGCTTTTAAACGGGAGAGCTGCGTAACATGACCCTGCAGTTGAAAGGATGCAGAATTGCTATACTCCCATCTGGATTATTACATTCAATTTAGGCCACATGAACTCCTGTGCTGAAGGTGTACATCTAAGAAAATGGTTGTGAATTGAGCGTGACTTGCATAAAAGAGCAAGTTGCACCTATTCGTTCTTGAAAGCCGTCTGCTTTTAGTTAAAATCACAGTTGGTTTGCCAGCCAGCCATGGGGGCCCCATCTTCTTTTCTCTATCACCCCACATTCACATGCTTAATATACTAGTAATTTTATTATGGAGCTGTGGTCAAGACTCTGTGGCTAAGGTTGCAACCAGGTTCTTTTATAAGCTCTGTTTTTTGTCTGCCCCACTAGAGCTTTCACTAGGAAAATTGACTTGAAAATTGGCAACATTCACTCTGCACTTCATATCCATACATTTACATTCTCAGGCATGTTTAATTGTCGTGCTCCCTGCTTTACTAGTCTTTCAACTTCAATGTTAATTATTAGGCCTCACTTAAAATTAAGCCTTTCTTGGTGTCTTTTCATTATAATCAAGCCCTAGGCAGTCAAGTTACTACAACCACTGCATATTACACCCTTCTCGGTTGTGGCCCTCAGTTGCCTTGTTATGGCTTATTTGTAGACTGGAAGCTCTTTGACTTTTTCTTGAATTTGTTTGAGTATGTTGAGGGTCCTGGTCTACAGCTCAAGCCTTTTCCTACTACTGCCATTAAAATAAGTGGTAATAAACATCCAAACAATTTTTAGAAGCAACCTGACTCCAGCTGAAGCTGATGGCAGAACTTCCACCAACATCAACAGGAATGGTGCAGCTGTGACTCTCCTTTTGTAAATGATCGTGCGTGCTAACTCACCATCTAAGCTAAACTAGTGAAGTTTTCCAGATATTGTTTCCTTATAATTTTAAAAATTGAAATCACCATTTTTGGCAAGATAATGAAAGTCTGCACACTTGGGTGTAAGGAGTATGTAGTATATCAGTGTTGATCACTTACCATTAGCAAAGTTTGTTCTGGAAATTATACTGAATTTGAAGAAGTGTAATTTGAGTAGTTCCTTGTTTTCTGTTTTAATGTACTTTTCTCATCACTTTTAAAATGAAAACCTGGCCTTACTTGCAGGACCTAGGTAGTGTTAGAGGATTTGCAAGCAGTCAGTTGACTTTGGCACCTTAGTGTGTGTTCCATAGTGGATACAGGTTAAAGCAGAGTGACCCAGTCTCAATTTAAAATGCAATACCTGTCGTTATTTGAGAGGAAGAGGACATTTTTCCTATTCAGTCTGGTCCTGTTTTGTGCAATTTCTGAATAATTATTTCTGACTACGTACAGGAAAGCTGTTGAGAATCCTGTCTCCAAAAGTGACTAACACCATCCAGACCTGTAAATAATTGACATGTTCACACTCAGCATCCCCTGTGTGTGACTAATTATTTAAATTGAGCCAGGATCTTCTAAGTCATCTACCTTTTCTTTTTGTTTTCAGAGTTTTACCTAGATTCTATAAGTACTTAGGCTCTGTAGTCAGAGGTTTAAAACTGGATGGAAGAACCAAAATTATCTTAAAGAAACAAGTCCTTTGATATTTTCAAAAGAGATTTGATGAAGGTCAAACATTGAAAACAAAAGGAAAAAAGAAAGTCTGCTGCTGGAAGAGAGAGACCCTATTAAAAATAGGACTAAGAGGGTGATGGTCACGGTGGTAAGGAGATATAAGTCTAAAAGGAAACATGAAGTGCGGAATGGGAGATGTTTTCAGGCAAAGGCAGAATGGATAGGTGTTAATACTCCTATGAATGCTAGTTGGTCTGTAATTCTAATTTTGAAAAAAAGCAGTCTTTTTAAAAAGCATGTAGATGTTTTGCCCCTTTCACTGATGTGTTTGACGTATTTGTTATCCCTTTTGTGCAAATTTCTCAGACTTGCAATGCATTCATCATTCTTAATGTAAAGTGCAGTATCCTTGACTCTAAAGTATAAATTCACATCCACTTGGGGAAAACATTGTCCCTTCTTCTAACAGAAAGAATACAGTTCTAGCATATGATGAAAAGAGGCTGTGTCGGAGAAGTCTTTGTGAAGTCGGTCGTCTCAAACATAGCACTTACTCTGCCAGTAGTACCTGTCCAAAGCAGGATATGTCTTAAGATTTTTGGTATCGCAGGAACCTATTACAGACCTGAGACCACAGTAACTGTAGCTTCTAGGTTTAAGCAGGTCACGGTATTGTTAGTGATGCAGCCACAAACTCCACTTAACAGAGAAATTTTGGAAGTGCTTGTGCTGCAGTTGTAGTTGGATGATTCCAGAAATCTCTCTTGACCAAGGATTTGGAAGAGTACATAGAAATTGTCTGTTTCTACTTAAATCAGTACAGCTGAATAGCAAAATTCTCTGAAAATGCCTTTTTCAGATATGGTATAATTCACTCTTCTGGTCTGAGAGGGAGTATGAGGTAATACTGTATTATTACCAGCTTAGTGATTGAGCTGGTGCATTTCCTGTCAAATTGTGCTTTGTTTTATTGAATATGGGAAATCTTAACATGTTCTTTGACAGAAAAACTCTCTGCAAACCAAGAATGTGGTATATCTTTATTGCATACCTACCACAGAGAGTTGTCACTAGTCTATACACTGCAGAGAAGATTTGAGATAGACAAATCTCTTTAAAGATCAGGCTCTTTAGGAGGCTGCACAGTGAAATCTGCCTTGTTGGTTTATTTGTGTGTATTTCAGTTGTAAACTTAGTGGTACATATATTAAAATTCATGTAACTTAGTATGGTGTTGTTTACTAACTTCATGCAATATATATCGGTTTAAAAAATCACTCATATTATGTTTAAATGCTAATAAAATGAAATCCCTTAGCAGTCAAAGGAATTAGCCCATATATGAGTGAAATACCAAGGCAGGTCCTGTTATTTTTATGAAACTCTGAATAATATAAGTATCCAATTGATAAAATTTTATTAAAGCTGACAGCCCTTAAGTGATCTAAGTGGTAAATATTGAAATGAAGTTTCAACAACACTGCAGTACCAAGGGAGGCCTAAGGCAGTAATAAGGATTAAACAATGATTTAATGTTGTTCCTTGGGGGTAGGGATTGTTGTTTTAATGGAGAGCAAAAGCTCACTTCCTTCTAAATAATTAAACTGTGATTTGAGAAATTGATCTAAGGTAGTTGTAGTGGTTTGTTAAGTCCGAAAGAGATAAATGAAGGCAAAGTGTCCTGGGGCAAGGGGAAGTCAGGGGAGAGTAGTGAAGAGATAGTTTTGCAGGATAGATTCATGACAAGTGTCCCTCGGGAAGGGGGAAGCTGGCAATGAGCATATTTTATCTTTTATTTGTAATGTAAACAGACTTGTGCTGCCTGAGGGTGGGTAATAGCTAATGAGCAGGGGGTTTCCGTGGGGTGCAGATTTTATTAGCACAGCTTATAAAAAACTGAGCTAAATTAAAAATGCAATGTCTTCTAGATAATCTGATAATCAGTGGTGCTACAGGGAGCACCTCCACCTAAGCAGAGCGAGTGTATTAGCATATGCATGTAAAATTTCCAAACAATTTGTTCAGCAGTTTCCATGTGCTGAATGGCTTTCTCATCTTCACAGCAGAAAGCGGATTTCACATAATAGGGCTGAGTATTTTGGGCAGTCTTAGGAATGTAGGAATGAAGGAATTTTTTAATGTGTTTCAAATCTGTCATTTGTACATAACCAGTGGGAGACTTGGCCAGAGACCTTCTCATCATATATGCCTCTTGGGTGGTTGTTACAAATGAGATGACAGCTAGGATGGTGGTAGAGATGGGACAGAAGGGGAAAAAGGGAGAGAGAACACTCTGCCTAATTAGATAATTGCTTAAGGTAATTTCCTTGGGATTAATATGATACACAACCCTGAATTGTTCTAGACAACCGATGCAGAGCTTCCAAAACTGTGGTGGATGTTTTCCAACCAACCGGCCCTCCCAGTCTGTATGCACGTAACACTCTTTAGAAACACAATTAAATTGAGTTAGCATCCTAGAAAGCATTGAAATTCTCTCTGCTTTCTGGAAAAGACTGCCTGGGTTCAATCCAGGCCTTCGGGTATAGATACAAATGGGCAGGGTACATCAGAATAATGTTGTTTTTAGGGATGTAGAAGGAGGAATAAGTTGAAGCATCAAAAGCCCCTGAGAACACATGCCACTGTCAAAGTCTTGACTACCACTGCCAATGCCTCCATTTTTCTCAGCACCCAAGGCAAAGCTCAGAAGGCAGATTGAGTAAAGAGCATGAATGGCAAAAGTCTTCTAGAACTTCAGTATTAAGATATCTGTAGTTTTCAGTAATAAAAAAGGATATTCCAAATACTTGCAGCTATCAGGGGCTTTGGGACATCCTGAGTAAGGTCCACTGAAACAGGAAGAATTAACAGAAATGTCCCTGCATATCTCACTCCAGACTATAAGACCTGGGGCTGATAGTGTTAAAGCTGAGGTTGCTCAGTCAGAAACATGTCTTTGACCCACCTGCTCCTCTCTGTTCAACTGAAGAATTGTAAGTGAAGTCAAAACCTACGAACAGGTAAGTGTGTATAAAACAAATTTTTCCAAGCAGACTGTTTTATGTTGTTCTATTTTGTACACACATTACTATAATTAGAGGAAAACTTCAGGACCACCTGGTGCACAATCAACTTTATTGTTCCCAGCTCCTCAGGCTAGGAGAGAGAAGAGGTTGTACCATGATCAAACAATCGTTGTTGTTATTTATTGATGGCTTCCACAAATGCTAGGCAGGTTGCAAGTTCTAGTCTACATAATTCCTTAGAGTGCACCCCTTGATGCACTGAAGGGTGAGCTCCAGCTGTCTGGGTTTGGGTGTTTACCAATAGTTCAGTCTGATGGTTGGAATCCATCATGTGTCTGTACTCAGCTTCTGTCAGAAGCAATGAAAAAGGAAGAAAAGTGGATAGGATGTCATGGTTTGGTACATTCATCTGTCAGATTGGGTTTGGTTTTGCATGTGAACATGTTGGTTTTTATTTCTATTGGAGAACACAAGGCAGAAGAAATGTCTTGCACTTGTAACCAGAAGATGGTAGAACTAAGCCTCAGGAAATAGGTTTATCTTTCCCATGGGAGTTCATTCTGTGGGCTCAACCCATCACTAGGAAGACTTCTGTCTCCTGAGGAGGCAAACTCTGCTTTATGGCGACCTGCATTGTATGAGAGAAGGGATACACACTTGAGGTTCTTAGGAAGCCCTTTGAGGAGATGAACTGGAAATCCAGAACACAATTCACATTCTGTGGAAGGCCAGGGTAGGGAGCTGGGACAGGGCTGACGTGCCTGTGGTAACTCATCTTAATGGGGAGGTATGATCACAGCATCAATGAGGTTGGAAGGCAGCACTGAAGAATGTCTAGTCCAGTCTCCCTGCTCAGAGAAGTGGCATGTTCAGGGCCATGTATTTTAGTGCATCAGCTGGAGTTTCCAACTGTCTAAGTATGCCCTGTGTAGGTACCTAGTCCATGCTTGAGGGAAGGATGGTGTAGTTAAATGGCATTTGTCACCTGCTAGGATAAACTAACAGGGTAATGATAGAAGCACTACTTCTTTGTTATCACATTTTCCTCTTATGTGAAACACCAGAGTATTTCTAGCACATGGAACTAACCAAGATCAAATAGTTTAAACTAGCTTCCTCTGCCGCCCATGGGTGAATACCTGTGACTTATCCAAAGTGGATATCTTATTGGGATTGTCAACAGTAGGGAATGGTAATTCTGCTTGCATAATAACTAAGGCACAGTAACTTGCTGTCATGTAAGTTTGTGTTGTCAATTCAGCTGATTTTGAACAGGAAGAATTGGTCAAAATGAATAAATGAGGCAATTTACAATTAAAAAATTATATTCTGATCCTCTCGAGAGCCAAGGCATCCATCTATTTCAGTTGACCAGAACTGCGCTGGGGTTAAATTTAGAAGTGTGCCTAAGGTACAACCCAAGATACCTTCTCTATGAAGACAATATTTTACATCTGATCATCAGTAAGAATGCAATTCAAATTTTTAGATATCACAACATGGCATTCCACAGTGTTTATTCAGGGAGAATATTGCTTTTAGATTGTCAGATGGTGCACATCACTAATAGGAACATAAATTTTGGCTGATTATTTACTTGCCAGGGTGTCAGTAGACCGTTCCATTCCTGCCTTTGTCTTATGCTTCCTGAAGAACTATCATGCAAGTCACATGTCTGTCCAGGCTTCCATTTGCCATATCTGCACCTGTAACAGCAGCGCCTTTCTTACTACTTTTTTAATCTGACTACTTTGTTT
This sequence comes from Edolisoma coerulescens, assembly GCA_013397115.1. Taxonomy (NCBI): domain Eukaryota; kingdom Metazoa; phylum Chordata; class Aves; order Passeriformes; family Campephagidae; genus Edolisoma; species Edolisoma coerulescens. The sequence continues at coordinate 240,221 of VWZW01004301.1, read as the reverse complement.
AGATGGTCACCTCTTCAGTGCAGCAAGTGCCCTGTTCTCTGCATTTTCAATGGAGCCAAACTGAGAGCTTGGAAATGGATGTGAAGAACTTTGTCACTGTTGGCTTAAAACACGTTTTTGCCATGGTCAGATTTTTTACAACAGGTTTTTTTTGTGGCAAACATTGCTATGTTTTGACTTAAATATAGCAAAATCTTCAACATGATGAAATGGCAAAAAATGTCACAGTTCATCATGCTACAAAGTATAAACAATCATCAAACAGGTGAAAAATACATTAAAGAAGAATAAAACTTCAAACAGGTTTTAAGTAGTTCACTTTTATGTTTTAATAGCTCTTTAGGAGCCTGTAAACAGAAAGTCAATTGGATTTCAGACTTGTTTCCATAGTTATATTACACACAGGGAGTATTCAATAAAACAAATCTTTTATTTAGTTCCTGACAGGTAATTAAAATGTGCCTCTGCATTTTCTTGTCTGTTACTGTAGGAACTAATATCAAAGATTTCTAGAGTTTACAAGTATTCACAAATATATTTCAACTTAATTTTATCTTTTGGGCTGCAAACCTGGTGCTAACTGGAAGTCTTTAGTTAGTGGAAAGTTTGAATCCTGTTTGGCATTCTAAGCCTAACATTTTATTTTTTACTACAAAAATTTACTCTCAGCTTCAAAGATCCCAAATCCCGTTTGCACATTTTTCAAAGTAATAGATGGTGGGCAAAGCCAAATATGTAGAAAAACAGCTACTAGAAGCAGAACAAATTTAGAGAAAAAGAGGAAGAAAAAAGATTGTTAACATTCCTGAAAATATTTGGGGGATGGGGAGAAGGTGCTCATGAGGGTTAAAGTGCTATTAATTTTTTTGAATTCTTAGTTGTTAATTAAATTGTTTTTATTTCAAGTGTCTGAGATTTTTCTAGGTACTGTTCCACAAAGGACCATTCAGTTCTGCAGTCTCTTCAATATATATACTTTTAGAAGTTTTAGAAGACAGCACCTGTGAATGTCAAAAAAAGCAAGAGAGACACTTCTCTTTACTGCTGGCATGCTACCTGGATCAGTCTGGCTAAATCAGAAACTTTCAGTCTTTGTGTTTTTACAGGATTGTATATGGTGGCACCGTGGGGTTGGATTTCACAGCTGGGGATCATATAAAGAAAAAGCTGCATTTTANTTTTTTTTTTTTTTGTATCTCATTGTAGTCTCTTGCCCCTGCAATGTTTTAGTACCCACTGTAGGGTGTGGTGACCAGTAGATCTGATATTAGGATCTGTATCAAAATGCCTAAATCACTCACGTTTGCAGGAAACTGCCTCTGTGCTATTCTTCGTGTATCTCCCAGACATGGAAGAAAATTGCTTTGGAAAGGGCTTTATCAATTAAACTGATTTAGAACTGAGCTAATAATAATGATTTGCCATAGCTTGGCATGTGGTAACTTTGTGATGTATTTCTCACACCTGCCTTGTCATTTTGGCTACAATTGCCTGACTGCATGGATAACCAACTTCCTTGTTCTTTGTGAATGCCAAGCATTGGTTGCCCTCCCTATGGTTATCTAAAACCATTGTAATTTTTCTTTGATCATAAGGCATACTTAAGGAAATACACAATTCTTCAGGTGTGTTGGGTGGATCTTCCTGTTAGCACCACTTGTATATGCCCGTGCTGTATTCCACAGTTCTGGACCAGCTCGGTGCTGTTGGTGGACGTTTGATGGGCACAGAGGCTGGGGATACTGGGGTCATGAGAGATACTGCTGGATAAAACAGAGTTGAGAGAAACAGGGTTTCCTAACACAGTATGGGAATGCTGTGTGAAGAGACTTTTGCCTTCCAGATGGCCATGTCTAAACGGAGGGAGCAGCATCCCAAGGGGGGAGGATATCAACTTCTCAAGGGTTGCCAGCTTGGGCTGGTGACTGTTGCAGGTCTGTTGAGTGGCGTGACGAGCTATAGCTATCACTTTACACACAAATGCATCTCAGTCCCTTGCTGAGGCTTGACATCAGGCAATAGACTTATGTTTTATGAGTATTAAAATGTCATAGCTTTAGTACTAACTTGTACAATTTCTGGTATAACTCCCCCACCCTCGCTTCTTCTTTTATGTTAGAGTTAGAAGAATGGTTGCAATCTTTATTGTCCCTTAAAAATGAGCTTGGAGACATTATTATAGAAGTGGTGTAATCTCAACAGAATGATAAGATTTGCAGTATTATTGATGGGCTCAGCTAAGCCAATAAAATTCTAGAAAAAAGGCCTAAGCTGTAGGAATTTGCAGGGATTTACGAGTTCTTGGCACAATTGGGAGTAACTGTTTCCATGAATGGCTGTTTTATCAAAAAGAAAAATTAGAATTCTGTAGCACAAAATGTTCGCTACAGTGGAAAAAGTCCTCCTTTCTGGATTACTCTTGGCTCTATCTGTTGTCAAAGCTAATCACACTGAGCAGTTCCACGTTCCAGTTTGTTACCATAATATTATATTTACAGCATGCGTAAATGCAGCTCTTTTCATATTAAGCCTGATAGCCGCTTTAAACCTGTCTTTTATCTATTGCTCTTACATTTCTAACCCACTTATTGCATTTGCAGATACTGCAACAAATTTATGTGTTTTATAAACCTAACAGAATGCCTTGTGTACTGATTGATGGAAAATCAGTTGCTCAGTTGCCAGGCAATGATTGATTTTCCAACACAGCTGCTCCAGCTGTGCTACAGATGCTATTTTTTCTCAGATATCATAAATGGTGTTGTAAGCTATTGAATATGATCCTTAATTGTAAGGATCTCTGAGAAATCAGTCATTTCAGTACTAAAGGGGCATTTGGTCATTACCTTCAGCTATGCTTTGTGTTTTTATGTAGTAAACCTGAAATTAGCTGTGCTGCTTGGAGATTGCTTTGGTGTATTTTGCAAGAAGCTGGTTTGAAGTCCGTGACATAAGTAAATGCTTGTCACTAAAAATTACAGTTCATTACAAAATGCTGTAGCCAATAGCGTGTGCTGATGACAGCAAGCCTTTTTCCTGGAATGCATTTCAGATTCCTGTATTTTATTTCAAACCTTGCTCAGCTGTGTATGACTAATAAATAATAGAGGAAAGAATAACTCAACAGAAAATTTGCAGACCTTCTTTTGATCTGGGGAAGCAGACTTTGGTTGCTCAGCATTCTTCTAGATGACCTTCATAATTCAGTTGTAGGCTGTGATTTGGCTCTGCTATCCATTTCCACAGCAGCATAAAATATTAAAGTCAAGCAATATCAATAATTCATGCTCCTATGGTATCAGGGATATCAATGAGAGGGAACATTTGGTTTTGTTAAAATTAAAAGCACAACTCTGCTTAAGGTACAAGTGCAACCTTAAGGCTTTTAATGGTCGTTATGAGAGAGGAAATTAAGCCAAGTTTCATGTTTCATAGAAAGAGGAGCTGTAGTTTGTAGGTGTCCTGTCATTTGTACATTAACCTCCTATTCACAACAGGGTAATGTGTCTACTTGCTAAAATAGACTTGTTGGCAGACTGGGTCCTTTTCCCTACCTTTCTCAAGAAAAGCATTTCTTGATCCTTTCTCGCTGGTATGAAATCTGATTCTTCTTAAAGAATCAGTTACTACTGATATTGACAGCATGGCTGGTTGCAAAGCAGAGAGAACTGGAGCATGGTCTGGCTTCTACACCTGATTTTGCCACTGCCTTGTGGGCAAATCGCTTTGGTGTTCTGCATTTAATTAAAAGTTTCTCAGAGGTGTTGTTCAGTGTTTAGTCCCAAGAGCCTCTGATTTCAGTGGGCCAAAGCACTGAAACAGTATCAGTAGGAATTTAAAATGCAATTCATTCCATCTCCGACTTCTAGAACATGATATTTTCCTTGGGGTTTTCTCTTTTAAAAGTAACTTGATGTCTACTTTGTCTAGTCTTGTCTGCTAATAAATACATGTCTAAATGATATAAAATGATAGATGATTTAATAGTTTGGTAGATTTCCATGTAATAATTTTTGGAATAGTCATTTATATTTGCCTTCTGCGTTGAGGCAGTATCCTCATGCACATCCATTTCTTCAGAGCTGATATCCTTCCAAAGCAGCAATAAAAGGTCTCTCCACTTTTTAGTTGTAATTGATACCTTTCAAAGCCAGTCTGCTAGAGACACTTTAGAGTAAATTTATTCTTTCCTTCTGTAAGCTTTCTTTTTCTAGTGCATTTTCCTTCAAGAGGAAAGGGTCACCTCTACTTTTCCTTTGGTAGCTTGCTCAGATTTTCAACATCTTGCAATTTTAGATGCAACTGTAGGAGAAGGAGTCCCAAGCCAAATTCCCAGTGGAGTTGCTAGTTTTCACTTAAGCAAGAATGTCCTTCTAATTTAAATATTTCCCTCTTTCCATATAGCTGGTACTGAGTGGCTCTGTCATTTTAGGATTTCTGTTACCGTCAAGTAGGCTGCAAGCTGTACTCACTGCACAGGGACTGGAAAAGACATGATTTACATTTATTGTGGTTGTGGGATGATATCTGGGTAAACACTGAAAATAAAGATGAACTGTGGCCTGGGTTGTCTTCTTGTAAGTTTGTGCATGCTCATGTCAGGCATCCAACAGGTAGATTCACCTTTTAAATTCAGGTTTGTTTCAGAAACACAGGTAAGCTGTAGGATCAGGCTAGGAGCAGATGGCTTCGGCAGTCACGTGTGAACAAACAGCCTGGTTCTTCTGGTTTGGAGGAGAACCCGGAGGGAAGTGATGGTAGCACTTCCATTTAGTATTTAGTGTTGATGTTGCAAGGGAATAAGGTAAAATGAGAGCCTTTCTACTGCTACATGTCCTGTTGAAAGAAAGATGCATGAAAGAAATTGCAAACTGCAGATAAGGATATGTCACTGTACTTTGACCTCATCAGCTAAAGCTGTGGATTGGCTTCAGTTACCTAGGGAAAAGCAAGTTTTTAAGAGAAGAACTTTGTTTTCCTGAGGCTGTGATTCATTTTTGCCCCTGCTGTAACACTTCCCGGAACCTCTCTCCTGTTTTGCTGTGAGGATTTAGAGAACTGACCCTTCAGTTGTTTTGGTTTCCTCTTGGTAGAAGTGCTGCTCTTGCTTTTTGGAGGAGGTTGCAAACAGCTGCTTCCTGGCAATAGGAGGAGTTTTCACTGTGATCTCCTGATCCCGAGCAATGTGTGAGAGATAGGTCGTCATACAACTTGCCTTCAACTCCCATATTAAGTCTGGAATCTTATTATGCCAATGTCTGGTAAAAGACATAGCACTCTACTTTCAAAGGAGCTCCATCAGGCTTTGGCTCTGGGGTGCATGGGGCATTCTTAATACTTTTGAGATATTTCTAATCTTCTTTTAAAATTTTATGTATTACAACATTCTTGGAATTTTTTTCATAATCTTTTCCTAGTCTTTGCTGTCTTTTTCCATTTGCCAAGTGATGAGGCCATCATAATAGTAAGCATATCCCAGTACAGATTTTGCTATAAACTGTAGAAGGAAGCCCTTGCTATTCCTCCTCAGTGCTGCTTACTAGACCAAGCCTTAATACCTTGGTTAGCTGTGTACATCATTACTCAGTGCTCTTTGTCCCCCGCTTAGAACTTTTCCACATTGCCATTTTCCTTTCCTTGGTCGCATATATTACATCTAGTTCCTTACCCTGAGTTATACAGTTGTGATGAATATTATTAAAAATACCATGTTTTTCCCCCTTTTCTTTAGGCAATTCAGATCACATTGTGTGAAAGACCTACCACTACCCTCATTTACCACCACAGAAACTTTGTGCTGAACTTTTTAAGCATCAGAATGATTCTAGAAATAAATGTCCCATAGCTCATGAAAGAACTTAGACTTCAACTGTGTTCATTTTATTTAAAAAAACCAGTTTCATTTTCTTCTTTTACGTTAAACTACAAATTCCAAATATGTCATAGTGTTTTCCCTTTTCCCCCACATCAGACTAAGCAGAGGATTCAAGCTACCTCCAGCTCCCACCCCTCCTCCTACTCCTTTTGGGATTTGTGACATTGGAGATATGTGGTGACTGCTGAGGAAATTGCCCTAAGTGATACTGGAGTAATTCCCCTTCATTTTAGTAATAAAGGTTGCATATGTTTTATGAGAATAGCACCCCTGCAGTACAGAGAGCTACTGTGATCCATCACTTTAAATCAAGAAATCATTTGACACGTTTATTTCCTGAACAGGAAGTGTTCTGTCAGATCAGCTGGAAACCCTGAAATCCGTACATGTTAAGATGAAAGTTAAAATAGCAGATGCTGTTATTTTACTGGTCCAGTTCTGTTCTCCTAGGAGGGCTGCTGAAGATACTGAAGAAGTATCTCTTTCCTTTCAGAATGTATATGTCTGAAGAAATTTATTAAAATAGGCATAGGGATTGCAGTTAGTCATTTTTGGAGGACTGTTTATCTGATAATTATGTGGTAAAATCTGATCCAAAATAGAAGTATATATATATATACTTCAAATGTGTCATATATAAAAGTGGTTTTGGCAGAAAAAAACAGGAGTGAGAAAATTTCCCATGTTATTTTAATCAGAGAGTTGTAAAGTGTATTTTGCAAATTTCATTCAGATAATAGTTATGTCATAACTATATACACAGCAGGACCAAAACTGGACACTTTGAAAAGCACTGGTAAGGAGGGAGATGGCAAGGATGGCCAAGTGCACTTGCCTCGAAAGCATCAGTTGCACAAGAACGTTTCTGTCTGGGTTGGGGGCATCAAAGGGGCTTCCAGCCAGACTGTTTAGCTGTATATATGTAAAAACTGACTGAGTATTCTCAGGTTAGTCAACTGCAGCTTGAACATTGCTGATATAAAACCTACGCTGGAGGTGTGTGAGCCTTGCATGCCAGCTGCGTTTTTATTGGCCGTCTGCAACTTCAAAGGCTTTCCTGCTCTAAAGCCCAGGCAGGTACCCTGGGCTGCCCTCAAACCTGCCTTTACTGGCTTATTGATTCTCAACATGGCTTTACCTACAAGTCAAGCTATTTGTTTTCAGAGAGAAATTATCTTGATAATATGCTTTTATTGAGCTGCTTAAGATTTTTAAAAATTTTACGTTATGAATAGATATGCGTTGCTGTTTTCCCCCTTCTTTGACTTCTGTTATTTCACCTGTCAGAGAGATCTGTGTAAGTAACAGATGCCTGAAGTATTTTGACAGGGTGTTTGTTTCTGTTTCCAGCATAAAACTCATGTGATGACAAGCAGACAGTAAAAAGAGATTTGCCCCGAATGTGCTAGATCCCCGCTTTTCCCCTTCCCTCTTCCACTTGAAAATTAGCTTTACTGTTATTACTTTGGCACGTGCCTTGCTTAAAAAAATTCTCTCCCTGGCTAGGTGAAGGGGATCCTGGTCTTCCCTCTCTTTGAACAGGCGTTCTTTGGCAAGATTCTTTGTGTGTCTAGGAGTATTGTTGAATATATGAGGTCTGTCAGTCACCTTGAACACACAACTGTTGAACATCCTGAACAGCTGAGAAGAAATACCTGAAATATCTGTAATGCTCCTGAAAGTCAAGCACAGCAGGTATGTCTTGAAATTAATTTGAAAAGTTCATCTTCAGTTTTCTGTGATTATCAAAAGCAAAGATATTGAAGCATAACAGTGCCTGAATTTGCCCTAGCTTGATTTTGGTGTCAAATACTCAACAGAATGACTCAGTCATTTCAGACAACTGCACTGAATTTCAGTACTTTAGTTAAGATCAAAGTCTAATATTCTGCTGGTACTGTTTGTGGAGTAAGCCATGTTGATTACCATAAAAGAGGAACTCATTGAATTTTTAATTTTTCATTTAGAAATATGTGTCTTTTATCTTTATAGTATCTTTGCCTGCACTACCAACATTTCAGTGAACCTCCCTATGATCAGCAGTACCTCACAATCAGGCTTTATAAACTCAGTCGTGGCAGGGTATCTGCAGCACTTTGGAGCCTTCTAACTTATTCATACCATACAGTGGAACAGGTTTTAGAGATATTCCAAGGAACAACACTCAGGAACCAGGCAGAAAATCGCCCCATGTTTCTCAATTAAATAATCCATCCATTTTCATACAGAAAGATGACTGTTGTCATATGGTATTAACCCAAACATTTTCTTTGCAGTACTGTGGATGTACCCATATGGGCAGCTGGCACCTGAAACATTACACTGACATAATTCTGCCCCTCAGACTGCAACTCTCTGTACTAAGGCCTGTCCCTTTTTACACCAAAGCAGCATCTGGTCAGATGGGTCCCTGAGCTGGGGTGACGGCTTTGGATACTCTTATAAAATGGGGTAATAAAGACCTGGTTGTTGAAACTGAAAAATACATTAAGCATCCAACTGAATTTCCTCATTGTTCCTTATTCTTACTAATAAAAACTTGGCAAAGCAGAAGTGTATCTGCTTTTCTGAAGTTTTTGTCCTAAAGTCTGGGGATTAAAGTATAAGTGATGAAGGACTACAAAGAACATCTTTGCTCCATGTTTTCAGATGAACTGTCCCTTTCCTGATTAAGTGTCAGGACTGTAGCTGGACTGCAAGATGCTGAAATTCATTTCTGCCCCAATATGTTCAATGCTCATTTTCAGGCATAAGCCTGCAGATAAAATGAGTTCAAAATCTGTAAGCCAACATGGCAGAGAGATTTCAGGGCAGCCTACCTGTCTGGATATTAGTGGAGAAAAAGCCCTTTGAAGTCACAGACGGCCAATAAAAATGCAGCTGGCATTCAAATCTTAAACGACTCCAGCACTGAGCTTTTACATTGCTGGTACTTCAGTGAAGGCTGAAAATTTTCAGAAGGTGCCTTTGAACACTGGTCCACAGTAAGCTCGTGTACCCTACAGTATGACTAAACCCCATCACTCTTGTTTTCTTGCCAATAAAAGCAATTTGTGGAAAGCTCGGTGCTGCTGTCTTGCCCAGGGACAAGCATGGCAAGACCCTGCAGTGGTTCATGGTTCCTTCTCTGCAGGAAAGGACACCAGATGAAGAGCTCCAGAAGGTCTGTTTGTGCCAAGGCTGGGCAGTCACCCAGGAAGGGAAGGGTGAAATTCCTGCTGATGTCTCAGAAGTGGGGTCAAGCGTTTCATAGGCTGATACAAGTGAGTATTTTGGAATCATTGAACCTTAGAATCATTTAGGTTGGAAAAAACCTCGAAGATCACAAAGTCCAACCCTTAACCCAGCACTGCAAAGTCCACCATTAAATGGTGTTCCTAGGTGCCACATCTACACATCTTTTGTTTTCTTTTCCATTTGTAAATTGCCTGACCCTTCCCTTTCTGCAGGGTGGCTCTGTGGAGGTCACTTGGCACAAAAAGTCAGGCGGGAGCTGATCTCCACTTCCCTTGGCCTGCAGGGGGAACTGGAAGAGCTGCTGTGCTCTGTGTCTGTTTTGACCCCTTGTTGGATGCAAATTCATTCTAGAGCCTTGTACAGCCTCCAGCAAAACGATACAGGGGTTTCTGAGCTTACTGGCACAACTGGAATGCAAAGATGGATGAACGAAGTTGGTATGGCTGACTCTCAAATAAAATTCAAAATAGTCCCCCAGCTTTCTGAATTATCCACATTTATTGGTTCTTGAAAGAGAAAGAATTAAGACAGACACATTAGGTACCCTCAAGAACTTAGGTTTTGCCTTTCCATGTGATAGAATGTAATGTGTCTTTTCCTTATCCTGGATGGGCTTTAAATACTGTGTTTCTGGCTTATAAAGATATTTTGGGGAATCCTGAGTGGCCTTCTTTTTCCTGTGGACAGGTTTAAGGGTGGAAGATGGGGGCAAGAGTGGGGACATAAAGTTGTTCTTTTGTTCTAACAGGATCATGGTATGGAAATGGTTGACAACCACTGAAATTGGATTTTACAGGGAAATTCGAATTATCACACTAAAAAAGAACCCATTTCTACATTCAAAAGTCCTGAAATAGCGTGTCATGGGTGTAAGCACTGAGCATTGCCTGTGCTTGGCCTCAGGTTAAGCTAATTTGGAGGAATGATAGATAGAATTTTATTGCTGACATTTGGTTTGTTTGGGTTTTTTTTTTGATGACAGCTGTTAGCAGCTGCTTCATGGTTTGGAGGGTTAGAAGTAGCCTGAGCAGAGCTAGACCTGTGAGCAGAGTTCAGGTACAGCAGGAGTCGAAGATGGACGAGGCTGTGCCACGTTCTCCCTGAGCAACACCATATGTGTGTGAGTGAGAGGTGCAGTCAGTTTACTCGAGCAACCCTGCCCATGCCAGGGGGTTTGGAATGAGATGATCTCTAAGATCCTTTCCAACCCAAACCATTCTATGATTCTATGATTTCCAGATAATTTATGCTTTTATCCAGCTATAGAGCACTTAATAAAAAACTCCTCCTTAAAAATGTTTGCAGATGTTCTCCTCTGGCTTTTTTTATTTCCATTTGCAAACTTCCTGTGTTTCCCATATCGTTCAGAGCCCTTTCTTTGAGAAAGAAAGTACATTTTAAATGTTGTAGCTACTTCTGCACCTCACAAATAAGATCAGCTTCATCTTATCACAGTTCTGGTGGGGAAAATCTCTTCACACTATGTTAAAACCTCACCTGATTATATTCTAGTTGTGAGTACGCTGAAGAAATAATAGAAGAAAAATTGAGCATTGCTAATTACAAATGGTATGCTTTGCTAGCCTGGTAAAATCTTGCTATTCTAAATAAATGCATCAAACATTGGATTAGGAGTGTAGAAAAGCATACATGTTCAAATCTTAAACACATCATAATTTTAAGTGTCCGCAAGTGTTTAAAAAGTGTTGGTAGGAATGAGCACATATATCCATTCACTAGTTAAATATCATAACCTGTTTCTTTTCTAAACACATGCGCAAGGGAACAGAACACATTTAAGATGTTTAACACATTGACATGTTTACAATGTGTTGCAAGAGAGTGTTTAACTTCTTGCGCTCCAAAGCTAAACACTTCGGAATTAGAGGGTTTACTAATTCTGCATTTATTCAATGTGACTATCACTTACTGACACTTATTGGATAAAGTTTGAATGGATTCAGAGGAGATTAAAAAAATTAATCGGAGAGGGAGGAGCAGTTTGGCTTTGGAAGCATAAGGGAAAAAGATGTGAGTTAACAATTTACAGTGTTCTGTGGTTTATGCATATGTCCCAGTGAGCAAATAATTAAAAAAAAAAAAATTGACCTGAGATTTATGAACTGTCCCATATCTGGTTCATGTAAATAGTAGCACCGATCATTAGTTCAAATTAGAGGTCATATTAGAATTCATTTACAAGGTGCATTAAAAATAAGCCTTAAAAAATAAGGTCAAGTCTTATGTAAAATGCTTTCTCATTGGCCTCCCAGATCACAAAACTAACCCTAGGAATTCAGGATTCCTGCATCAGCAGAGTTGGCACGGCAGTACTGCGAGGGCAGGGTGGGGAGGGAGCACTGCTAACCTCTTCAGGCGGCATTTTCAAAGTGCCCTCTTCTAACCTGGTTTTCAGTTTGGTTGGCCCAGATGTGAAGCTTTATGTAGATTAACTTCCAATTACCATGGAATCAAAGAAATGCGAATCTGATTTGTGCGAAAGTTGCTGGGGGAGGCTGGACTGGAGCCCTTTTGGTGACGAAGATGCACTCTGCCCTTTCTGGTGTGAGCTTCCTGGAGCTCAGTGTGACAATGTTCAGGGGCAGAAGCTGCAGACCGGTGACTTGTCAGGCATCACATGCAGGCCACGTGGTTCGGTCACACTGCAGGGCATGGCATGCTTACCTGCACTGACTCCAGGTGTAGAATGAACTAACAAAATACCTGAGTGAAAGCATGGAGCTCTTTAAACCCATCAAAAATGGAAACTCTCCAGAAACATAGAGGGTAGCTGAAAGCAGCTTAAACAGCACGTTGCTGGAGCTTTAGGCAACAGGTGCCCTGGTGAGGGAAGGCAATTAGAAGATAACCTTATTGCTGACATCTTTTCTCATCTTTTTCATGGGTTTAATTTAACTCGGGCAGAGAAGGCTAACTATTGCTCTGTATAGCACACACTTGGGAAGTGCTGCATTCCACAGCATCCCTCCTCCCCACAATGGGAACGATGTATTTCAAGTGGAGATTATGAAAACAAAAGTGAAAAATCAGTGTAACTGAGCTAAGGTTAAGAGCTACATTTGGGAAGCTAAGGCTACATTTAAGCTGATGATGGATGCTCTCACATGAGGGGTCCGTCCAGCTGTAATGCCTGGTTTTCTTCCTATAGATGTAGCGTGTATTCTTGGTAAGACACAAGGTAACTCAGGGTCTAATTGAAAAAGTCGGAATTATAAAGGATATCTGAGGTTAAAAGCCAGTTCCAAAGGCAACAGAATGCAATGGATATCGGAATAAGCATAACGCGGTGAGTGGTTGATGGCAAAATACTCACAATTCCAAAGGAGCTCTTCGTAGGAGCAGTGTTGCAGCAAGAAAAGGACTTTCATCTGAGAGTAAATGAACATTTAAAATTCTGTGATGGATACAGGTGCATGAGGTCAGACCACACTTGTGTAATACCAGAAAAAAGCAACATAACTTTTGGTTAAGAGGAAAGCTAATCTCGCATGGCAGTCTTCAGGAAATGAAAGCTAGTAGTAAATAACAACTTGGAAAACTGCAATTTATTATAAGAGAGGCTGAGAAACATTAGTTACTGAAAGTGTGTCTAGGCTTTTTTTTCATGGAGAGAGTGCCATCAGTGCAGTGGTCGAGAATATAATTTTCTCTAATAAAATTGGAGACTAGGTGTGTATGAGCCACTAAAAGAAACCAATGGTCAAAGTGCTCAAGTAGATGATGCTTACACACAGAGATTTCTGTCACTTTTCTCCTTCATGGAGATGTGGGGGTCCTTTTCAGCCACACAGGTGTTATTTGCACACTGAATAACAAATCAGGGAGACCTTTCGTGTTACCAAAGATTTGTACTTAACAATTCACATGTATGCGTGTGAATATCTGCCACTTCAAGTAAAATAAGGACTGATGTTGCACCTGCAGATGATGGGCCATAGAGCCCAAAGGTAGGAATTTTGCTTAAAGGCAGCAAGATAGTCATTCCTAAGGTGTTACAGGAAAATGTCTTGGAAAAAATATAGTATTAAGGTAATTTAAGGATTGGACAGCCTCAGAAAAAGGCCAAAAATGCTTTTTACTGGCCTCAAATAACAGTCACTCTGAGGAAGTTGTTCAGGCCTATCTCTGGTGTCAGAAATATAAACCAAGTGAAGTAGCCTGTGTTGATGGTATAGGAAAAACTGGCTCCTGAAGCAAAGTAGGTGGGTTTGTTTGCCTTGGCTAAGAGAAGCCACATATGGAGAATATAACTCTGCTTTTGATGTGATGGCTTTACTACTGGGTGTACCTGAGCAGAAGGCATTGATTGCATTTGCATTAGATACAGTAGCTATAACACGATCTGACTGAGCCATGGCTTATTCATCACTGAAGTGCAACCACCTCTCCACATTTTTCCCAGTCTCCAGACTGGTACAAGTAAATGCTAGCACAACAAAGGATTGCAGGGTCAGATTCTGGCAGGTCTTTAGCAGAGCAGAAGGGCAGAATGGTTCTAGTGAAGGATGGGCTTGTCTGACACAGGACAGTTGCCTTCACTGACACGAAGCATCAGAAGCAAATGATGGTGCCACCAGAGATTTGCCGAGTGTATAGAGAGTCAATGTGACAAAACAAAAACTTGTGATTCAAGACCCCTGAATCAACATGTCTTTTTTGAAAAGAGATCCTCATTATATCCAACATAGTGACAGTAGGCAGTGGTGTCGCTTTCAGTTGACACGTTCAGCAGCAGGGAATAAGCAAACACTTCTCCTAGCACCAAGAAGGAGGAAAGCAAGGACAAGTGGAGCAGGATGAGGCAGCCTGACCCAGCCTTACCCAGGCAAGCTGATGCACACCAATTTTACAAGGAAGATGGTGTATATGTTGTTTGGGTGCATTGTGTGTTTGCCCCATGACCAACAGCAGGAATTCAAACACGGGATGGCAAAAACTTTTCTTGGACTCCTGGGCTCACATTGTTTATTGAACAGCTCGATGTTTATGTTTTGGGGAAAGCAGTGAAAACAGAAACCTTGCACTTACCTGGAGCAGCCTGCTACTGCTTCTTGCAGCTTGTGACTTTCAGATGCTTGTTCTGTTTACTCCTTCTCTGAGAGCTCTTTCCACAGAGGGCAGATCTTTAGTTATTGCTATTCCGCTGAGCCTCAGGCTGCTGAGTTTTAGGTTGATTCAGTAATTGACTACAGCATCTTCTGGTTAATGGCAGCGCCCAGCTAGTCCCACTCTCTCTGGAGACACATGTCTGATCTAGTATTTTCTTACTCAAGAGAAACACTGGAACAGCGTTGGTCAGGCTTCATCAATGTGGCCTGCAAGAGGTTGCTGAAACCTGTCCCTGGGTGGTTGGCAGCTGATAGTCACTGTGACATGCAGTCGAAGGTTCTGGTAGCACCAGAAACCCTACATTTTTTTCTTCATACTCTTTTCAGGTATTTCTGCTGGCACAGAATTGATAACAGGTGCAAATCAATATAAAGAAGCATATGGGAAATTTTTGGTTCAGTGGAAGATTTTCTAGTAGGAAATGTGTCAGTGACACTGCTAATTAAGATGTTACTTTCATCTCCTGCACTGTTTGCCTGTATAATGAGTTTGAAGGAAACTTTACCATCTAAACATATGGACATAAGTTTGGGAAGCAAAGAGGTTATGTGTATCAATATAGAATGATGTGGATGATGTATAAAGCCAGTGGGGATGACAGACTTGCTAGTAGTCAGCAGGATTAATTTCTGAGGGAGCATGGGAGTTGAGATTTTTTTCTTTGCCTCAGCAAAATTAAAACAGTAGAAATGGAAACACTTTTATTACAGGATTACAAGAATCATTAACTTCCTGAGTTTCATGATTTTCCTGAAGCTGCACGTGATTTTTCTGTGGAGAAGGACATTTGTGTGAGTGAAGAAGGAAATGGAAAGGAGTATGACAACTCAAAGTTAATTCCTTACAGGAATGTGAGGAGTCAGCCAAAAAATTGTGTTTCCCCTCAAGACCATAAGGCTAGATCTATAGGGAGTCACAAGACAGGTCTTGTTTATCTAATTTTTCATTTCATATCTTTGAATTATTACCAATTACTATCTATTCCTCCTTAATATAATTTATTATCTATATTTTTTTAATTAATTACCTCTGGTTTACTGTTGACTTGATGGTAAGGTTTGGGGTCTTTTTGGTTGAAGATGTTCCCTCTCCAAAATGAGTCATGGCTCTTAGGTCTTTTAGTAAGCTCTGCTAAAGTGGTCTCAAGCTCCTTTAGACATGGATTTAAATGGAACTGAGACTGGACTCATCTGGGGCTCTCTGTGTTTGCCCTCATGATTGTTGTATTTCTGAGCAGAGAAGTGCCACATTTCCAGTCATTGCCCATTCACAAGGGATGAGAAGGAAGTAGAAAAGGGCTAAGCAGGATACGAAGGGGAGGCATAGGAAACCTGAGCTCACTTCCTTGCTCTGCATCAGGCATCCTATGAGGTGTGGGCAAGTAACATTTACCCTCTCTGCCTTCCTTCCTGCAGGATGGCAATAACACTGCTGTGTTGCCTCCAGAGGAGCACTGTGAGAATAAATTTTTAACAGCTGTGAAATGCTTTGAAGACACTATGGTGGAGAACAGGTAAACAAAACATCTACAGGAGACATTTCAATGCTTCCCTTCAGTCCTGACTTAGTGACCTTAAGGGTTGGTCTCCATGCACAAAATGAAAAGTCCTTTAACCCTGGTGGCTGTCCATGGAAGGCAATAGATGGGAGTTTCAGTGTCTCCTTCATTCTGTGGCCTCTGCAGGCACCTTGTCGTTGGAGGCTGTCCTTTGAGGCTGGTTGCCATTTGTTCCCTGAAAGTTTCTTACTGATGTCTTCATGATGACTGCAGGCTGTTTGCTTTTCCCTTCCCCGTATAGTTTTGTGTTCCATTTCTGGTTTTCAAATGCCACCTCTTTTCAGGCTCTTTATTTTTTCATGTCTCTGTCATTATCTTTTTTCGCTCAGCTGCTGATCCTCTCCCACGTGTTGCTTTTGAAGGGGACAGAGCATTGTCTGTTCATACACTGGCCGCCACTTGCTGCCTGGAGCAGAAGCTCTGCTGCAGTGCTGGGGCTGTACCACAGCAGAGCTATCCCTGGTGCGAGATGCTGCCTCTCCTCACTCGTGTGTTTGCAGACAGGCACTGCTTCCAGAGCTGTACCCAAGCCAAGAGATGCACACATTGCTGTTCTCTGCCAGAGACACTGTGTGTTGGCAGCATCTTCTCCACTGGTAGAGTATGGTGCCATGATGAACTCATCTTGGGTCAGAAAAACTTTCTGGCATATCAGGGACAAGGCTTAAGTTGAGGTGAGTTCATAGGTCCCATCTACTGTGCAGGCCCCCAAATACATATCTCAGCACAGCTGTGGCTGTGCATCACAGCCCTGTGCAGATGAAGTTTTGTTATGAAACCCCAGAGCACTAGAGGTTAGGTAGCCACCTTCACTTTTGTCACCTCCTTAATCACTTTCTATCCATACACATTACTTGGGCATTTTTTGGCTTTAAACCATACATGGTCCTCTCTGGACTAAGTGCCTTTCCACTCCATTTGTGTCACAGCAGGACACTTCATAATCTCAAGTTACATATTTTTCTCTGCTCCACCAGTGGTGTGGGTGTCATTTACACTCGTCCAACAATTTATGCCCATTCTCTTATTGGCATGGGTTCAGCTCCCAGCTAATTGGTGCGTCGGATTCAAGCACAATTCCAAAGAGTTTGCATGGAGCTAAGGAAAGCAGCAATGGGTCATTATTTCAGTAGCCCATTACTGTGAATAGAATGTCCTGTAACGTATAAGAAAATGTGTGATGTCTTTTAGCAGAGAGTAAAAGACATAAATTGTATACAGAATACTCTCAACATAAATTCCTTTTTAACTGCTAATTTCACTCTTGCACAATCTCGGGTAACTTGACCTTCTTAATTGCCGTATTTACAGTAGAAATCTGACACTGGACTGATTGGAAATGTATTTCTAATGGATTTTCCCCAGAGATGTTTCATTAAAATCTGGTGAGAACCTTTTCATTGCTTTTTGTATTATTTGTAAAAATGCTCTTCTTAGAAGCAGTCAGTTTTAACAAATAATAGTTTATTTGCTCTTTTTTTCCCTTTTGTTTCCTTGCTGGGCTTTGTGTTTTTGGAATTTGTTGTAATAATAATGGTATAAGCAACTTGTTCCAGGAGACTCCTCTAATTTTGAAAAAGTGACTCATAGTAAATGGGGCCTTCGACTCAGGACACCTTTAAGGTGACAGTCAGTCAGCCTGAACAAATAAGTAAAATAAAATTAATTAAATAATGGAGGGATCTGAAGGTGAGGAATTGCAGCACTAAGACATTATTCTGTCCCCTTTGAGGATAAGGGGCTGAGTTTGTCCCCACCAACCTGAGTGAAAGAGTTTTCTACTGCTGGGAGCTCTGGGGGAGCCTTGTGGTCTGACACTGAAGGGTATCCAAAACGTACAGGGAGAGGAGGGTGGATGTTGGTACCAGTAGCAGCAAGGCACTTGAGTAGCCTCTAGCTGTTATGCACTAAGCCTGTGTGGGGCCAAATTCTGCTCTCAGCTTGCATTGTAAAACCAGAAGATTTACCATTTTCCCCAGTAAAATTCCCACAGGCTTGTACAGCCATGTTGCTGAGACCAGGGTTTGCCTCCAGTGCCAGAAGCGAGGCGCTCACACTGAACTTCAGTTGTTTTATCTGCTGTTGTTTCAGATTCCAAAGAGGTTATAAGAGAGAATGAAAATGACAAAATTATATAAAACACAAAATATGTCTGGCTACGGATAGGAATGTGTTGCAATGTAAGATTTTTTTTTCCAGAATGTGTTTACTGATATAAGTGTGAATCTCCCTATCTATATTACTTTATTCTTTATTATTGCTCCTAGAAAGATCCACAACCCCTTTTTGTTTAAAATCCTATTAGATGTCTGATCCTCTGTCTTTTTTAATCTCAGCCCACATCATTCATGTCAATCCCAAAGAAGTCTTAACTGACACAGTGTTGTGAGGTTAAACATTGTGAGAACTTGAGACAATTAAAAATCAGTAAATTTGGAAAAATTATATAATAAAAAATGTTATTATTACAAATGTAGTTATTACAATATTAGAAAGGTAAATATTTAAACAACTTTGCTTGCTCTGATATTAAGATTAGTAAATATTCTTTATTTTACAATATAAAGCTGAATAAAATCCAACATGCCTTTCTTGAAACAAAGATATCTTTTTCTTCAATGTAATTCAGGGAAGCATATTCTATGAAACATTTTCTACACTATGTCACCTTTCAGAGTTTCTGGAGAAGAAATGGTTATTTGACATTGAGCATAATTGCACATTGATCATAAGATAAATGTCTTTCATCAAATAGGCCCATCCTGTAATGAAAGCTTCTTCAAATTTATAAAGACAGCTAGAGGGATTCCTTTAACAAGAGCCTGGGATGGAGCCCACAGCTCAATTCTATGTATGAATGTTATTTCCGTAACTTCCAATTTTTTAAAAGTTGTTTCAAATATAAAAGGCCAACCCTAAAAAGTGCCAAGTGTTTGCTGGAAATGA
Source organism: Edolisoma coerulescens (assembly GCA_013397115.1). NCBI lineage: Eukaryota > Metazoa > Chordata > Aves > Passeriformes > Campephagidae > Edolisoma > Edolisoma coerulescens. Next base: position 221,475 of record VWZW01004301.1, on the reverse strand, counting down.
GCAAAGCACCTCCAATCCAATCTGGCTCAGCTGCTCACAAGCTCAGTCTGGATTCAGGAACTGGGTACTGTGCAGTAGCTGGCTATTTCTATATCAAAAGCCTGGTGTGGAAAAACTGTACTGAGAGATTTGTTAATCATAATGATGTTTTGAGATTTCCTTTGCATGTCCGCAAATTAAAATTATTAACCTCTTAGTAAAACTTAAAGGAAGATTGATATATGACCCCTTGGATTTTACGAATTTCAAGATTCATTTTAGCACAATAAATGAAGTTGATTCCAGGATGGTGGAAGAAAATGTTGGGATTTTTTTTAAGTGAAAGGAAGTAAAAAATGTTCATAAAGATCTGTATCTGCTAATCAGGTTTCTGGCTACTTGAGATCTAATTTAGTGTTGTTTTCACTGCAATGTTTACTGGAACACCATTAAGAAATCCACTCAATGCCTTTGATTAAGGGCAGTCAGACACCAGCAGCGAACTTTCTTATTTTTTCAATGATTTAAGTGAAAAAATAAAGGTTCGGTGAACAGGGTGGAATCACCAGACTTCAGGATTTTTCCTCTCCTTTCAAGTAGGGGTTGTGATCATATTTTCTGTTTTCCGCAATCTTAGATTAATGGATAATCTTGGCTCACCAAGAACTATGCTCTGGGTATTTCCTTCCCTGCTGACTATGTCATCTGGTGTGTTTGTGCAGTCCTGCTGTGACTTGCTCATATGCTGGATAAACAAACTTTTCTCATTTTCTTTCTTCACTCTCCTTGTCTTTGAATGGTCCCTTTAACTTGACTGGAGCCGTGTAATGGATCTACACATACTGTTGTAGAGCTTGGTGCTGGATTATAACCATGATATAACCTTTTCCCACCCACATTTGTAACAAATTCAGCGGGCAAGTAAATGGTTCATGATGGTGAATCTTGTTCACAAGCATCTTGTCTCTGAGGATCTGTAATAGTTTGCTGGTAAGTTTAGGAGAAATTAGCTCCTAAATTCAAGACTGAACCAAACCCCAAAACTGTAGGAGTGGAAAACTCTTTGGACTGTTGCCATTTTTGAAAGGAAGAATATGGGTCAGTGTTCATGCTTCAGGATAGATTGGATAGATACTGTGTGCTAGGAGGAAGTATGCTCATAAAGGATTTTCCATAGTTATAAGCTAAGCATAAAAAATAAAGTTATTCTACCCTACAGCATTATAAATTCAGCTGCTTGGAGAAACTCTAAACCAGTGACACTGGTCATGCAAGTTGCCTCGTCATGTTCTGTATTTCTAAATTATTAAAAAGTGCCAAAGAAGGAGAGATTGTCAGGTTATTTAGAGTAAAACAATTATCTTAGCATTTTTTTCCCCTTGGTCCCGAGGCTCCTTCCTGTCTCTGAGTTAATCATGTTTTCAAGTTTAAGAAACTGATTGTGACAGATGGCTCCCATGCAGGGCTGTTCGTGTGGATGTGTGCACACAGACACTCATGGGCCTCTGAAGCATGTAAGGAAATGTGATTTTTGCGTTGCATGCTGTACTTGGGTAAGAAACACCAAACCAAGCCAGATTGAGTTGGCCATTATTTTTACAGCTATATCATATCACTGGTGAATGCGAGCAGCAGTGAAGGTGTTAGTTCAGGAACTTGAAGGCTATAACTTTTCTGTGCAGCAAAGAGAGAGAGTATAAAGACCAGAAAGCAGAGCTGTCCTGCACAGACTCGCTGCTTGTGTTAACTTCCTTCAGGGCCTTATGAGAGCCTGACTGACTTCTTCCTTTTCAAGCTACACCAGGTGTGTTTTTGTGGCAAGTTTGTTGGCAAAGATGATCTAAGAGGTGGTTTTATAGTGCCTGGAAATAACTAGCAAGGAATGGAGTAAATATCATGCTAAAACACTGCTGCATGGGGCTGTTTGCTAACTTGTTAAAACTTTGGTCACAGCTGGACAAGCGAATCAGATTTTGTTGCTTTAACTGGGAAGCCAGAGATTCACTCTCCAGACCATCCTGTTCCTTGGTGAGGGTGGGGCTTCTTGCTTTGAGCCTAGCAGTGAAGTGAGGGAACAGGACTGTGTATTAATTATGGGGAAAAAGAAGGACCTCAAGCCTTGCCTGGGAGCTGTAGCCTTTCAGCAGTTTAATGGATACAGTTTGATAGGGGTGATTTTCTTAAACTTCAGGGCTGAATTTTTAGCTGTGTTTCAGGTTTTAGAAAAATAGTAATTTTGACTTGGAAATGGACTCACAGAGTTGTCCCAGCTCTCTCAGTGGCCCTCCCTTGTCCTCAAGAGCCTCTTTTCCCCTAGGATAATTTCACCAGTTAAATTTTGATTTAAACTTGGGACCTGATCTTCCTCTGGTAAGGTCAAGGGAAGCTTAGCACTGACATGCAGCCAGAAACCCTGTGTTTTGTAGCAGTAGGTCTTATAAATATTTGCATGTAATAAATAGTTATTTATGCAACTTTAATTAACATGCAATGTGCCTTTATTAATTGTAATTTCAGGATACAAAAACTGTTCCCAGGATTTGTGTTACCCTTTTAATCCATCTGTGTAAAGCAGGTGCCTGTGCTTAAGTCCAGGATGGTCCCAGAAGATATCTTTGATTTTACATCATCATAAGTTATAGAGATCTTGATATTCAGGTTATTTGCTATGTTTTCTTTATTGAATACTATTGCTGATATTACCCATGGCACCAAGTTTGGCTGAGTTCATTCTGGTAATGACATTGTGAAAGACAGACAGAAATAGGGCCAGCAAGGTCTGTCAAGCCTGCACAGGATGGTTTGTGCTCCTAGTCCAGACCTACCAAACACAAATGTGGGTAATCTCAGTCTGAAGCAGGAACCAACACACCCAGTGCATGTGACAAAGTCACACTGATGGATTGGTAAGGCAATTTGCTTGTTGTCTTACCAAAATATTTTTCAATATTTTCTAAGTGGGATGAGCACATGCAATTACATTTATTTAAAGCTTGCAAAAGCCCTGTCCTTCATGAGATAAAACTCATATTAAAAAAAATAATAAGGAAAAAGGGGTTTTTTTATAGGTTTGGGGTTTTTTTCACAAGCTACTTTCTTCATGAGTCTTAGAAAATCACTTTCCACACAAAATTTTTCTCTTAAAAATAACTCTCTGATTTCATTCTGACAGAAACATCCTCTAGAGTGAGCCAGGCTTCTTCAGGAAGGAAAGAAGTGTGTTGGGGGGGGGGAAAATTGCTTCCTGGAAAAAGCTAATCAGTATGAAAGGGAAATGGTCAGCAGCATCTGCTGTAATTTTGAGGAAAAACTGAAGTAATCCAAATGCTTAAGAATTTTTCAGCAACAGGAAAGCACATTATTTTTCTCATCATGTACCATGTACTTTGTTCTTCACCCCTGGGAGAGCTGTTTTGCCTTTTTTTTTTCCTTTTGAAACTTAAAAGGTTTGAGGAGGAAAAAAAGCTGGAGTGAGTTATAAATTGAAAATACATGTATCTAACAACCTCCTTCGTCTTTGCTCTTCAGTTCACTGTACTGACCTTAATCAGCACGCTAAGCACGGCTGTGCTATGCATCCCTGCATTCCCTCAGCGTGTGGGTAACCCGGCAGCTTTGTATTCCCTGTTCCTCAGGACCTGCGGGATGGTTGGTGGCAGTGGAGGTGGCACCCGCAGGTTTGCCGTGCACGCAGGCACCTCTGCCACTGCAGAGAGGTCTCACGCTTGAGTTCCAGCCTTAGGAGGTCTCTCCTTGATCGCCACCTCCAGGGAGGGGGAAGAGAGGCAGCAGGGCTGGACAACGAGGCCAAGCCCAGATGGGGTGGAGGAGATCTTAGCTGCACCCCAAGGGTGGGAGCACCTTCACTGCACTGGGTGAAGTGCACCTTCACCTGCTGTGGAGTGTCAGCTGTACAGAACAGGGAGAAGGCACGGGAATGGGAAGGAGGAAAGAAAAAGGAGACTGAAAGTCTGAGCAGCACTGACATTGCTTTTGGCCATGAACTCTGGAAAACCTAGAGGTAAAACACTCCACTCTCGTGATGTGATTTCCTTTGAGCTGTGGCCTGGTGTGCAGTCTTAAGAAAGTCACTTTATCTCCAGACCTTGGCTGCTTCTTCCCACTGCTGTCCTTTTCTGCTGCCTCTGCTCTGGTTGCAGACCCCGTGGGAGCCAGGCAGTCACTCCCAGCATACCTAGGACGCATTGCAAGAGTGGTTCTGGTTCCTGCCAAACCTGTAAACAAACCTGTGCTTAAAGAAGTGCTTCAAAAGATGTATTTTAGAAATCTGAAGGGAGTAGCCAGTGTTCTCTCTGAGTGCTTCTGAGTCTGTACCCAAAAGGGCTTGGTATTTGACTCTGCTGCTCTGGTTGTGGTTTAGTTTTTATCGTCTAATCCTACTCTTTTCATACAGGAACTGAAAATTGCCCAAAGACATATTTTTGAAAGCACACCATAATCATGCTATTCTGGTTTCTATCACACCCTTGAAGGGACATTTTCTGATCTCACTCACACCCTGGCATGCAGGAAGGGTCTGCTGTGGCTTTGTGTGCTGGAGCAGAGAGACCAGGAGAGAGATGAAAACCACAACTGTTTGTTATGCAGAACATGGTTATTTTGGTGTCTTGCCAGTCATGCCAGAGTATCAACATATGTTGCATATGTGATTAGAGCCTATGCAGGTAAACAGAAGGAAACTATGAGGGTTATGATATGGCTGCAGTCTCTAGTTTTTGGTTAAATTGCTAGAACCCTAAATAAAACCCACTCACCTGAAAATATCTTGCATTTGCTGTTTTCTTGGGTTTAAAAGAGCTTCCTGAGGGAGGTGCTTTTAACTTTGGTTGAAGGAGCCCGATTATTTAATTTTTTAAAATAGCTCAAATAAAATATTTTCATTTTTCAGGAAGAGCAGCAGTTACTGGTAGAAACACGCTGTTGCTGGCTTACAGACTTGGACAGCCAGGCATATTGTACATCATTTCTGATGTGCAGTATGTTACCCTTGACTATAAAAAGGCAGGGCTAAGCCTAGGCAGGAGCAGTGGCTGGCTTCGGAAGGCAGGGCTGAGCCTGGGGAGACAGGGCAACCTGGGATGTGAGGCTGGACTGCTTTTCCAGGATTGTGTTTCCCTGATAAGGTTACTGCCTGATTTCCCACTGCAGGCCAAATGTGCAAAATACCACAGTTAATCAGGCTGCTTAACCAAGGTGAATGTGATCACCCTTTTAAAAATCTATTTATTTGTACTAAGAAGTTATAAATGGCAAATCCTGCTCCCAGGTCAGAAAATGCTGCAGCCCACACCACTGAGTGGGCATAAGGCAGGGCTCTGTGCCAGGGGAGCACTGGGTACGACAGGACTTCCCTCTCACCCTGCTCCCTCTGCAGCTGTGCATCCTCTCTGCAGTGCAAGCCTCAGATTCAGGAGATTTTCGGGGTTACAGTTAATTCCAGTGGGAAACGACACAGATGTTATAGAGAAAATTACATGGTAGGGAACTGCTGAGTTTTACACATTGGTTTCAATGGAGTCTTTCATATGGCTGGAAGACCAGAATGTGATCCTGTGCCTTACTTTCTCTTGGATGTAACCTAAGAGGAAAAGTGGGAGACTGAACGTTGCCTTTTAGGAATCTGGCCCTTCGCCTTTGATTTTTTCCAGAGCGGAAGTAGCAATGTTTACAGCTCCCACGTTGCCGGTGTGTGTATCATCCTAGACAGCAACTTCTTTGTTCAAAGATGCTTTTAGATGTAGGATTGAGTGCGCTGAGTGTGCTGATGTTTAGCCTGCTGTTTTTACCCCTATACCTGCAGGTCTGCCCTGGCTGTAATCTTCCATTGGTGCATGTGTTTCTGGTCTACAGGCAGGCTTCCACAGCGTCGTTAACGGCAGTGTGCTCTTTCACAGAGAGCCATGGAAAACACCTGCCTGCTGCAGCTGCCAGGTTTTTTTTAGATGTGGTCTTCACTGCATTGTGCTTATCTTTTATGCATATATACATAAATACATGCATATACACTCATGTGAATATTTCTGTACAGGGATATTCTCTCAGCTATCATGAAATAATAAGAGTGAAAAAATATAACAATGTGAAACAGCAGTGAATACCTTCAATGTCCCCACTTTTAGTCATTTCATACTGTAAATTTATATAAATTCATTGTTTTCAATGATTAGTGTTTTGAAACTCATGATGCATTTTAACAAGCAACAAGAGAAGAATGAACAAGTGCCTACATTACTCTGTAGTGTAGGTGCAGTCCTAGGGGATTTAGGTATAATTTTAAAGAATTTAAAATTTTTTTTAATTAAAGTACAAGAGCTTTTGTTTCTGCGAAGCAGAATCTGACTATATATTTATAGGGATAAGGAAAAAGGCAAATGAATGCATATTCCTGAATAAGCTAATTGTTTTTGTCTTGGAATATAAAAGGCTGGTATGTTAATGTGTGAATATTCTAGTGTGTATTTGGCATGGCAAAATTGGAGAAAAGGATGGGAAGATGCAAAATTAGGCATGATAAAGCCTGGGCAGGAGTAAGCTCTGGTGTACCTCTCATCAGCTAAGAAAATCTGGTTTTGTGAATTGATCTTTAAAGGGAATACTCTGTGTGAAGACGGAGAATAGGTTACCTTGGAAGGGATACTTTTTCCACTGGCATACAAGCTATCAGTTTTCTAGTCCTAATGTGAGAAATGGAAAAGCTGTACCTCGTCAGGAGGAGAGTTGTAAAGCCACCAGTCCTCAGTTCCATCAAAGCAGGTGACGTCCAACAGCTCTGCCGAGGGGCGATGGCTGACACAGAGGTGCTGCTGTGGGACATCATACACACAGTGTGTCTGAGGGCAGAAAGTCACCTCACAACTGCCTTCTTGGGAAGGAAGAGACATGTAATGTTTAGGTTTTTTAGATGTTACTTCTCCGAGCTGCAATAGACAAGTCATCCCAAAGAGAGGAGGCAGCGTGGAAGAAAGGATGAGCACAAGGGTGGGAAGTATTGCATGCCACAGGAAATTGCCACACTTCGTAGCAACAATAACAAACACAGGCTTCTTTTTATTTTCTTATGTATTATGGCTTTCCAGACAACACTGACATTATCCTGCTAGGAAAGGCTGGTGTGGTGGCCCCAGAGAGCAACTCCTCCAGGTGACTGCATTTGCTGGTAAGATGTTTTCCATCCAACTGTTCTGAGATGTTTTCCAGTTTAAATATAGCCCCAAATCAGCCATTTACAAGGAGCTGCTGCTGAACAAACACACACTGAGAACAAGCACAAATCTGTAAAGCTTCTCTCCATCTTGTGAAAGCATTTCAAATGCCTCAAAAATGAGGAGAAGAAACAGCATCCTCTGAGGCCTCAGAGGTGGGGCTAATTAGGTTCCCAAACACATCTGTTGCTGCTAAGCCCTAGACACATTGAGACATGGCATGGAAATGGTGTCCCTGAGTTACGGCTGAGCAGCATCACGGAAAAGCTAGTGTCGAGGATAAAATATTGATAAAGCAGGAGTTTGTCAACCAGCGTGTTGTGAGCTGTGATTACAAGGCTGTTAAAAGCCAGCGATGAAGGTCCTGTAGAAGCACCCCCTTGGGTAAGCAGAGACAGCTCGCTGAAGAAACAATGAGCTGTCAGCAGGAATAGTTAATGGAAGGGCTTGTGAGGGTGCAGCTTCCCCCGCAGATCAGGTGATGACATTTCAGAGCCATTTCATCAGGGGAGGGGAGTGAGATGTACAAGGCAATGATCTTAGAGCATTGTGATAGCATTCCCTAAAGGGGGAAGGAAAAATAAATTAGATCAGTGATCTCCCTGAGCAGAGCTGCCAGTTGTTAACATCTCTGAAGGGAGTGCACAAGCCAAGATGACACTGCTGAAGGAGAAGGAGGAACTCATTTGTCTAGATGTAATAATGCATTATTTTGATTGTACCTGTGCTGGTGGGGCCCTGTTGCAGGAGGTCAGGGCTTGACAAATGCTGATTAAACAGCCCTTTCTGAGGATAAGCTGTTGCAGAACAGAGCAGATCGGCGGGACTGAAAGTTGTTTTCCTCAAGGTAGCACATGTGGCAATGTCAGGGCCCTGTTGGCCTCTGATGCTGCCCCAGAAGAGGGATCGACAAGAAGAGCCCTCAAAGTTTTAAAAGTGCTGTTAGGATTTAAAATGCAATTGCAGTTTGGTGTCCCCTGTTACCCTGCAGATGCAGTGTCTCACAAATGTAATCTGAACTCGTGCTTTTTAATGGAGTGTATACTACTAATCGCTCAAAAATCAGTGTTATTTTTTTTCCTTTATAATGAGACTGAGCTTTTTATTCATATGTGGATGGAGTTTTGCCAGGAAGGCTTATGTCAAGTGGTTTCATTCAGCAATGTGAAAACTCGTGTGCTTGTCTCGGCAGGTAGAGAGAAGTGGAAATCATACACTTGCAAAGAATGTAACTAATGACTCCACTTCTGTATGTGTTTTTTTCCAGGGAGAAAGCTGGTGTATAAGTCTTCAAAATGTGACTCAGAATGAGACAAAATTTTCCTAGCCCAAATGTTTAAGTCTGTGCTAAAACATAAATATTGCTTTGTGGGACTGCCATGCATTGCTGTATAAAACTTTATGTGCAATAATCAATAATTAATTGGGAAAGTTGTGCTAGGAATTTTAGTAAACTGTTCATTACTTTAAGCTATCTTGATAGAAAACCAGAAAACATTTTGCATTTAGCTTGCAGCTGCAGGACCCCTTGCCTTCAGTGTTCTGTTGAGCAGCCCCAGAGAGGTGGGACACTCATGTGCCGAGGCTGGGGTCTCGCCTATCGAGCGATGTCACCGACATTTCCTTGCAGCCACCACCTGCCAGCGTGTCTTTGTCACTGTTGTGCTGGGGACTATAAGAGAAGAAACACATGAAGTCTAAGGCTCAGGGATAAAAGGAAGCATTTTAATAATTTTTTAAAGGCTTTTATATGTTAGTTCGCAAAAGTGTGTTAAATGGTATAAGGTAATTGGTCTTTTGGCCATCTACTTCTTGAAGGGATTGGCCAAATTCTAAGACACTTATTTTTAAATATTTTCTAGTTAGAACTATAACATTACTGCAAAACAACTTGCAAGATGAAGAGGATAGTTTACAGAAACTTCTAACTGTTTTCAGCCAGTGTCTGTGAGAAAGCAAAGACTTTCTCACAGACAGAGGCAGAAAGCTGGAAAATCTTTCTGCAACCCAGGTTTCAGCGTCCACATGTCTTTGCCTTCTCAAGCAACTGTAGGCTCCGGCAGGAGCAGGCAATGCCCAGCTGATCTTTTACAAAGGAGATTTGTCCCAGCAGGTTCATTCTCTGTTGTCCCCGGTCTTCTGCTAGCCAAAGTGAGTGTGAGTACTGTCCACTCCTACCCAAGACAAAGTTCGGAACCACAGAAAGCATCTCATCTACCTGTGATGATGATGACAAGGAAAGGACTGATTCCATCTGATTTTAGCATTTGGATTTTTGTGCTGCAGCTCACAATGGGGATGATCTGAAATGTGTAACAGTGTAGGGTGTAGTTCAGGGTTGTTGCTAAAGAGGAGGGGTGGCATGGTTTAGGAAATTTACTTTATCAGACCTGGCTCCAAGGTGGGAATACAGTTGCCTCTCCAGACTTGGGTCATCTCCTCAGCAGCAACATCTGCCTTTTCCCTCAAAAAGTCAATAGTTTGTTGCAGGAGGGAGGCAAGGTATGGCAGGGGTTTTCCTCCCTGCAACACGTCCCGTCCTGTGCTGAGTTTTCTCATGCCTAATAATTGAGCTGATTCGGCCTTTCAGCAGGATAGCAGTGGTCTGAAACAAGGAATTAGTTTAATACCTTACGACAGAACTAATGTTAACACTTTAATTGTCCCGCTGGCAACAAGGAGCCTTCACTTGGCTTTGCCACTGCCAACAGCTTTTCCGGCTCGTGGGTGACAGCCTCCCTTCTCTGTGTGCAAAAAATGCAAAATCTCTCCCTTCCTTAGAGGGAAATGAAAGAATTAATTCCTAGTTATACTATGAAGCCAGCAAAGATCAGCAACAATGAGAGATGAAGACTTCAGTATTTTAGTAAAATGTTTCTTTGAAGGGATGTTTCTAAAGGAGGTTGATGACAACCAGGAAGCTGAAAGACTATGCATTAAAGAAGATCTAACACGACTCCAGATAGAAGCCAATTATTTTTCAAAAAACTAACAGCTTTTTAGTTTTGATTAATGACTTGGCACCAGAAATTGGACATTTAACAGGACTGGGTCCACTGTGGAAATGAGCATCATTGGGAGTCACTGATGCAAAACTAAAAGTTTAGAGTAATGACCAGACAAGCCCATTATTTTAGCTTTTTTTGTATTTCTCTGTGTATGTGCAAGGAGTGGGTGATGGTGTTTATCTGACAGCTGCTAAGTCAGAGGCTTTTGTGCTCAGAACAGTACGGAAGTGTGAGTTCCAACATAAGATCAAATCTAGATACAAACAGAAATGTATCATTTCCATTGGTGACCATGAATTTCAGTGGGAAGCAGGTTCTGCACTCGGTAGGAGATTTTTTGAAAAATAGTTGGCATCAACAGAAAGTAAATGAGATTAACAGTGTTTAACGTCTGTTTTATAAGCAAAGTATGCATCAGGTTATAAGCCCAGTTCAGTGCAATTTCATTTACCCATCTTATTCTTTGCAGAGGCTAGCTCTCTGCTAATTTTCCTGAAGAACTGATAGTCAGAAACCTTAGCTCTGAATGCAGAAGAGGAAAAAAGCAGTTTAGGAAATGTTATAAACCTATACAAAGCTAAGCATGTATAAAAAGACATTTTGGGCTTGAATTGCACGAAGAGAGTACAGCTTTAGTGAGTGCTGCACTGTTTTTCTCCTGGCTAGGTCAGGCATGGAATCCACTGTCAGAGTGCATCCCTGCTTGCAGCCATCGTACTCTCTCCCCACATTTTGCTCTAATCTTCTCACAAGCGTTCCCATACCTTGGCACCTGCACGAGATGTGTGTTAAATGTGTGCTAAATCAAGTAGTGGCTGTCCAGGCCTTGTTGCAACTAGAGCTGCTGTAAGCTGTTCTCCAGAGACTTGGGCTCCAGTGAAAAATCTCCTCCAGGTAGATTGGGAACAGCTCAGCAGCTTGCTTCCCTCTTCCCATTGAGTTTTCAATGAAAAGGTGAGTCTGAAAGCTGCCAGTACTTATATTTTTGTATTCAGCTGCACTATCTGAGGGTGATATCAGTTATCAGCACCAAAAGAGGGAGAGTGAGAGAGAAACTTTGTGCTCACAGCAAAGCATGGATATTTTGAGCTCATTCCTTAAGTGTGGGAGGGAAGGAGTTAGGGATTAGCTGGGGAGAAGGAGGTGTTTAATGGAGGTATTTCTCTACTGACTCCAGCCGAGATCTCTCAAGGCTCATAAATTTGACTAGCAGTGCTTTTGTTTCTCTTGTTGCTGAATGATACGGATCACTGGATAGCTCTTTTCCTTTTTTCCTTTTTTTTCCCTTTTGTTTTATTATTTTCAAACTCTCTCATCTCAGAGAAAGAGACATTGCCAGAATGAGGAAACCAAAATAGCCAGGCTTATTTTGTTTCATTTCTCGTGTCTCATCATCCACGTTATTCCTGATGGGTGTTCTTTCTCCTGAACTATCAAGATTTCTCCTTCATTATGAAAAAGGTCTTGACAGTTTTGTTCTGGAGTATATGATTTCTGCCAAGTCAGTTTGTAAACAGCAGTAAGGTTCCAAGGCCCAAGATAAGACTGGTCTTTGATGATTCTATAGATCCCACAGCCCACATTTCTTTTAAGTGAATGGGCTATAGCCCCTCCTGGCTGGGTCTGCTGATGAATTGAAACATCCACTAACTACAGACTGTGAATTGATGAAGTTAAACAGTAGCAGGGAGAGGATCTGCAGCTTCCTTTTCTTCCAGTAGAGAAATCTGTATCTCCCTCAAGAGCCTTTTTAAAGACCTTCCAAATAAAGTTCAGGAGAGTGAAGTGCCATTAATTAATCACAACCTAAGTTCCCAGTGCAAGGCGGGAACTGCTGCTTTTGGGACTAATGTTTGAAATCCCAGACCTCATTTGCAGAAGCACCTGTCTCTTGTGTCTTGGGGTTAAATTTTGTCTGTTTTCTTCTCTTTTCCCTGTGTTTTCTGATTGTGACTCACCCATTGTTTGCGTTATTCTGGTATTATTATTCAGTGGAGGGAATATTTGAAAGGGAGACGAGATTTACTGAGAAGAAAGAGCTTGTCTGCTTTTCACAATTCTGAGGATACATTCAAAACAGAATCTCTGTTTAAATTAACATTGTGGCAGACTGAGTTACCTCTTTTAGGAAATTACTCTCCCATAAAAAGTTTTTTTTAATTTTAGGAGACGTATTTGAGTTTAGTAAACAGAAGCACCTACTCATTCTACAGATCTGTTTCAAGAAGATTTGGACATTTGGGGGTTTTGAGTTAGCTGGGGGATTTTTTCCTCATTTTTCTTCACTCTCCTAACAGATTTGTTCTAATTTAAAGTGTATTTCAGATGTTTTGTTATACCTACATTCCCTATGCTTCATGCTTTTGGTAGGAATCTCTCTTTAACAGATAAGTGATGTAATTTTTCTCGTCTGCACCAATAACTGTTTTCTCCAGGTCAACTTCTCATTGTTTTGTGAAAGTGTAAAAACTCTCAGGCTTAAAAAAAAAATTAATATTGTTTGTTTGGACTCAAATTTAGTAAGTGAATTAAATAAGTGAAATGGAGTATGAGGCATTTCTAATCAACTATTATGTAAAATGTAAGAAGTGCACTATGAATTATTTCTTTATACGATCAGACACATGACACTAGGACAGGAAGGTCATAGCTTCAGACAGAGAGACACAGGACAGCAGGAGATTTCCACAGCTCATTTAAAATAAGTTCATAGTTTTCTGGCATCTTTTGAATTTTGAGCCTGGTTGCTAAGGAAAAAAAACCCCAAACGTTAAGGACAAAGGAGATTTAATAGTTGTTGTACCTTTCTGAGCTCTTTTAATAATTCCAGCTTTTTTGTGTGAGCCTCGGTTTTCTTAAAAGTTTACTTACTAAATTGCTAACCAGCACTCCACTGAAGAATTAATGTTCATTTGGATGTGCAGCCTAATTCGGCGTTGACTTTTGGAAACATTTTAGGCATTACTCAAATGTTAGTGCCACCTTCCTGTTCAACCTGTATATTCAGAGAACAGTGACAGCAACTGCTGCACAGTTTCTTCGCTGGGAGACAGGGTGAGTGTTATTCATAGTAAACATCTGAAATTCTCCCATGGTCCCTGCTGGACGTGCAGTGCAGCCGTGGTTGGTGATGGCACGGCGACTGCAAGTCACCAGGCAGAGCTTGAGCTGTTTTGCAGTGGGGGTTTGAAGTGCAGTTAGTTGAAATAACCATTTAAAATGACGGAAGGTGGTTGCTTAACTGCAGGTTCTGTGTTTTCCCTCTTTTTCTCAGTGGTGAGGCTGTGACTGGAATTTTCAGAGATAATTTAAAAATACCGGCTGTGATGGCCAAGTCCCTCAAAGGAGGCAGAGGAAAACGAGCTTCTTTATTTATTTTTTTTTTTTTTAATTAATTTGGGGACCCTCTTGGGGATGATCCACATCCATATGTTTGCCACAGAATCAGTAATGGTCTGCTGTCTAAAAAATTCAGTAAACCTGGATGGCATGGAGGTACTTGCTGAAGTACGGGAGGAGGAGAAGAGAGTGAGAGCAATCCGACAAAAATCCTGCTCCTACAGTTTTCCATACCACGTGCATAGGAGCTGCCTTATGTAAAAGCAAAGAAAAAATGCCATTGGAAAGAAACACTGCTTTGTGGGCATCTTGCATGCAAATACATCTGTGCTCACATCTGTGCTGGAATGCAGACATAGATACAGATCATTAACATCTATTTTCTGAAGGTGATCCAAGGTATCAATCACCTGAATTACTGCAGTAAAACCTGTCTTCTAATGAAACAAAAGTGAGACGTGACAATAAAAGGTAACCTACTTTTAAATGTTTATAGAAGATAAAGGTTTAACCACAAGTCTTTCATCAAATGGAAGACAGTAGGAAAAAAAGTTTAGAAAATGCCCTTTGGCTGCTCTTTACTGTGTGGTGAAACCTCACAGTATCTCACCTCATATACTATATGGGCCCTAAAGGCAGCTGGAAATGTTTAGAAATACGTCTATTTTGGTACATGGCTGCCTCTCTATCTGTTATATCCAGCAGTGTTTCAAGGAAGGGAGATATTTGCTTAAATGAAAAGCCCAGACCAAAGTGTGAGATGGTAAATGGTGCTCGAGGGTATACAGCAGTCTAAACGGTGCCCTCTGTTAAAAGAATCAGCCACCTGACTGCTCATTAGTTAGCAGTAAATAATGAGGAATAGCTTGAGGCAGGAGCTCAGAAGTGCAGATGTCCCAAAATATTCACCCAGTTTGTGGTGTCATGAGATCTGTAGTGTCGTAAGGTAAAATACACGTAATCCCTTTTCTGAGCAAAGTAAAGCATTTTACAGTCTTTGTGCAGTCTAGTAATTTTGTGTAATCTTTTCAGTGAGGACATCAGAAAAGGAAAAGCAAGGTTCATGAGAGAAGGCAGTGGCTGCATAATTTTCCCCTTCCCTGTTACATTGCATGCCCAAAAGGCATTTAGCAATATATGGACAGCCCTGGAAATTTCCCAACATGGATGCTGCCCCTTCCTCCCTCTCAAAGGGCAGTAGGTGATGAAACTTGAATTAGACTAATAACAAATCTGGATTTCTCAGATGGCTCCCGTTGTTTTAATGGGAAGACCAGCATCTCAAAACAGAATTACCCTGAAAGTGTGGGAGTCTGGGTGAGGAGGGTGGGCAGTGACAAGGCTGTGGGAAAAGCCCAGTCACATTTAATAGAGATGGTGCCATTGCAAAGAACTGCAGAGATATAACAGGTTTTAGTAGAAATTAGTTTAATAATCTATGGACAGTTTTATAAAAAGATGTGTATCTTTTCTGTTAAGTTATTTTTATACCGTAGAGATTCCTTGTCTTAGATCTACAGCAAGTCTGGTTTTCTTTGCTAAATTTTAGGTTGCTTTGGATTTTGGGTGCTCCCTAAGGTCAGAAGACACCTATAGTAAAGTTGTTGTAAGCATTTCAGTTACAAAGAATCTTCAGACGCATTAAATTTTAATGAAACTTGGGCTGCTAAGTGCCTACATTTTCCCTTTTCTGAAAATTTTTGTCCTTTTTTTCTGGTTTTGCCACTTTGGGTACAGCTCCCCAGGTGTCTGAGGCCATATGAAACAACAATCTTTGACGGATAGGAGCAGACCAGAGTCAAGGTCTGCTCTCCACAGCTATCCTGATGCAGCACCCCCTGCCCTGGTGGGTAGGTGATACCTCCTCTCTGCGCTGTTCTGGCTTCTCTCCATCTCCCTGACCCTCCGGCAGTGCACCAGAGCTCAGCCTCAGGCTGCAGCAGGTCTCATCTCCTCTTGTATCAGGTGTCATCTTATGTCATCCTCTCCCTACAGCTCACAGCTCTACCTGCCTTGATGTTTCTTTGATGTGTCCAGCTTAATCTCATACCAGACAGCCCCTGCGAAGGTACCTGCCCGGGAAGGCAGTCTGGGCAGACTCAGATGCCACGGCTGTTACACGCTTTTCAGTCATTGCTGCCATAATTGCTGCCGGGGGAGGCACTGATTGAGGTCCCTGCTCTGTTCACAGTAGGTTTCTTACCTCCTCCTTGCCACAATCTGCCTCCACTTGTGGCCTGTTTACTGTGCTTTGCACATTGGTTATCTGAGCTGAGATGCTGAGCTGAACCTCCCCTTTCCCCTGACTTCTTACCTTTCAGCACTGTGTCAAATCCTGTTTGCTGAGAACCTGAAACATTTTTTATCTGGTCTGAAAAATCAAACAAACACTGCTTAGGAGCTACCTAAATCCTATAACCTGGGGGTTTAAATTAGAAAGTGTTTAGGAAGAACTTAAAAATGCAGGCCTGGACTGCAAGTCCAGGTTCTTTCTTTTGTTCCTGTATGCCTCTCATTGATCTCAGCATATATGGCAAAGGCAGAAGGGATGTTTGCAAACAGATGAGGAGCTGAGCAGTAGTGAGAAAACATGGGGAAGGAAGGATGGATGCCACTGCTGAGTGAGCTCTGCCAGAAAGGGGTAAATCTAGCTGTGTCCCCCCAAGTCTGCGCCAGGCTGGGCCCACCCTAATTCTTGATCTCTCCTTTGCTGCTGATGCTGGGGTGCAATTCCCATCTTGGGTCCTGCATATACTCAAAAGATTTTGTTTGTTCTGAGGGACCAAATTCAAAGGTAGAGGGGATCTCCACCAATGGTCCATGAGCCCAGGAAAGGCTGCTGTGGGGCTGCTCTGGGAACTTTATTCTGTGAGACAAAATATCTGTCATTTTTTGTGACTGTTAAAATTTCATATTCTCTGTTTCTCTCTCTGTCATGCATTTACACAAATTGAAATTTAAAAAGAAAGAGCAAGTGGAAAGAGAAGAGGGAAATCCAACCTCAATAAACTCTCCATAAAATCCGCAAATTAAGGGCAAGTACATCATGAAAGCATATTAGTCAGAGAGCTATAAATTCCAGCAAATTGATTGTCATATATAATCAAAAACATACTATAATATATAATAAGTTGAAATAAATACCGCAAACCAACCTCAGGCTGTAAATGTTTAAGATTAGTCCTTCATACCACATGTACCTGAGGTATAAATAAAGCAAGCTAGAAGGCTTTAAAAAAAAAAAAAAGAAAAAGGAAAAATATGTGTGTCTTAAAAATAGGAATTGAAATGAAAATGCAGCCCTTTGAGTTACCTTTAGAAATGGACTGTGAGGGATTTCACAGCACAGATACGTTCTCATGCACCACTCAACAGTGACCAGTCTCCCCTTCTTGAGCTGAACCCACAGAAAATCCTCTAGTGATGGTCCTCAAAGGCTGTGTCCTTCTTGCTCTGTGTGGAGGTGACAGATGCAGTGGGTAGCTGTGACACAAGGTTTGCTTTGAGCAGCTGGTGTGGCAATGCCTTGACTTGACTGAGAGTGGCTGGAGACCACCAGCTAGGACTGCAGCACAACTCTGCCATGTCCCAGACTTGCCTGTGCTCCTTGGGTGCTCCTTTCACCCACAGCAAGCTGCACCTCACCCACAGCTGCCTGGGGCACCTCAGTGATGGACAACCCCATTCACAGTGATGGAGCTACCTTCTGGTTTGTGATGCTCACCAGGACCTGCTTGGTGCTGATGGGTTGATGGATCTCAGATCACTTCTCAAATTACTGTCTATACTCTTTTAAAGCAAAATATTTTAACCTTCAAAGTTAGCATATGAAACTAGTAGACTAAAGCTAGCAAGAGCCTGTGTTTCATATAAACATGTGCAATTGTTTCCATGGGTAATCTGAAATGATCTGATCAGGATGCCCCAGAAACTGTCTAGAAGCCAGTTTCATCTTTATTTAGTATATATACTAAATAAGTTGTTGCCTAAGGTGCCTTCCTGCCTGCATTACTAATTTTGCAGAGGCCTGTGGTTTCCAGTATCATATATGTGGAATTTCATTTCTCAAATCCTGAGCAATCTGCATCTAATCCTCCAGCAGGAAAGATGTTCAAAAATCGTGGCACTGGGCCTTCTGTTTGAAACCATTTAGTTCAAAACAAGGAATGTGTGATGAGCACCCTACAGCCAGAGTATCATCCGTGTAATTAAGGACACAATTATACCAACTGGGACAGGCAATGAGTGAAATCATACTGAGAATCCAATTGGGATGGCTGACAGCAGGATGGGGCAGCGTGCAGGATGGCTGGGCTGAAAAAGCCAGACGTGGTTACACATGAAGGTCTCCCAGCCCACCTGGCTGAATCCATACCAGGGCAAATGTGGCTGTAAAGCAGGAATGTGCTGTCAGCTGGTGCTGCAGTATGGCTGGTGCGGGGCAAATGAAACCCCTTGGGTAAAGGCTGGTAAAAAGAAGTGCAGCCTAGCCTGAGCTGTCTGTAGGCACTGACTGCACCATGATCCCGAACACGGACCTGAAATGTAAGGCAGTTTTCATTCACATGGAGCCCGAATTGCACCATTCTGTCAGTAACTATTGCCAAAGCCCTTCAGGTGAAGATAGACTTGAGAAGCGCCCCAAAGCTGCCTGAAACCTGATACTTCCTTCCTGGCGGGATCCGAGTCCCACTGTCAATAGCGTGTCAGTGCAAAACGGAAGCAGCAGTGTTTACAAAATTAACAAATGGACTTCAAGTTAAACACTGGGCAATTTGTGAGACCACTTTTTTCCTCCAAGTGTTGACCAGTCTCCTGAGATTACTTGCAGGTGAATGTTCTGTTATTCTTTCTGGACTGACTTATTCTAACATCATGTCATTTTTAATTGCTTTTATTGAGAAAATATGCTTGCAGCTCCATCCTGTTAGCCTCCATAGGGTGCTCTTGATGTTAACCTTTTCCCAGGGCTGCATTCACCATTCCTAAATCACACATATAGCTTCACTGGCTTCTAATTAATTGCTGCAGTTGGGAATGCAAAACTGTATTCTGTATATGGTATGTGCCCTCTGGTATTAAATTCTGGGATTGCATATAATACAAAACTAAATGGCACAGGCTTGTTTGTACTGGGCCCTGGTCCTGCAAAGATATACAGGCTGTACATATTTCAAGCAGTCTTGCTGACTTTCCCGGGACTGCAGGCAGGAAGAAGTTCAGCACGTGCCTAAAGACTCAGAATCGGGGCTTAAAATGTTAACTCCTACAGCAAGAAGGAGAACCTTTTATCACAAGACACCCTCAGGGAGATGCAAAGCAGAAGGCAGCCTCCTATCTGCTTGCCTTGCTTTGCTAGGCCCTGATCCTCCTTCCAGCCTCCACAAAAATGGAGGATCTCAGTGTTCACAGCCCCAGACACATCTCAGGGAGTTCCTGAGTGGGTGCAAAGCCTTGGCAGGCATGGGTTCCCTCTGCTTTATCATCACCACTAACCATTTGGGATGAAGCACATAAACCATGTGATATTCTTAGCAAACTCAGCTATAGCCTGTGGACTGAAAGTGCATCACTTGTTTCGACAAGCAGCAAATATGAAGCTGGAGGAGAGGGCAGGAAAGTATCCAGAACTGAAATGAATATTATTACTTTTCACCAAGCAAGCAGGACTCCTTGCAACAGGATCAAAATAGCTCTTTGTCAAAAGTAAAAGCATTTGCTGCCAAGGTTTATGAGGAAGAAGATACACTAATGCATTAATTAGGTTATACAATATTTATCTCCTTTTTCCTTTTAGTTTGCACCATTAAATGTAAAAAGCAGATCCATCAACATCTAATGTTTCTTCAAAACACCGTGTAGTGTCTAGAAGACAGAACTGTCAGACATGCTTGTCATGTACACATATTTTGCTATTAAATGTGTTTGGGCATGAGTTTTGGCAGGATTTCTTCACAACTCTCCTGAACTTTTCTTGACACCTTTTATGGCACGTAATACATCTGCAACTCAGGGCTTGGTAAGCCCTTAACTCTTTAATTATGAGCCTAGAAACTCTCTTCCTAATTATTGTCCTATAAGCAACATGATCTAATTCTCATGCCAAAGCCCAGAAATTCATGCTGCAGGTGCTTTGCTTTGTTTGGCTGCCTTTTGCTATTTTTTTTTCTTTTTGCAGTGTCAGGAGAGTAGTGTGTACTCTGCATTCTTCTCTCAGTGTAATCCTGGAGTAGTTTGCAGTCTCTTGCTAGCTGACCTGACTTAAGTGTAGCATTTGCCACTTTTCCTTGCACCTTTTCCTCCAACTAAGGTCACTGCTCAGCTCTCACACAGTGCATGCTGCTTGGACCAGGTTTAATCGGAGGAGCAATTTCCTCCTGTGAAGGGTTAGGGTTTAGTATTGGCGATAGTGTAGTGCCAAGTGTTGCCAGAAACCTCTTTCAAAGTGAGCAGGACCCACATAAGTACTGTAGCTAATAAAAGAGCAAGACTCACATAGCTGACGTGTCTAAGGCTACATAAATCCCTTTTTTCCCTCCAGGGAAACTGAGCTGGAAAGTGGCTCGGTGCCTTGCCAAAGGCCACAGAGGATATCGGTGCTGGAGAGCGAACAGACTCCGCCAGTCCCAACTCTGTAGCCTCCACGCGATGCTTTTGAAAACTTCATTTCCTTCTATTGGACCGATTTAAAAGAGAATAATGAAACAGGGAATTTTTCTCTTTTTCTTATGACTTGAGGGAGGAAGTCAGGAAAAGGTTTGACTGACAATTTAATTAATTTAATAAAAGAGGAATTACCTATGAAGTTGTTTTTTGTGAAATTTCTACAGAAACTATAAATCATGAGTATTAACTATTAAATCAGAAAAGAAAGATACAGCAATCTAAAAAACTAGAAAACACTTCCATCTTTCCAAAGCATCAGGAAGTCAGATGTACTCATGCCATACTTATGTAACACAATTTTATGTAAACCTAAATATAAATAAGGGACTGTATTTTGTTTTCTTACATTCTAATGTCCTTCATTGCAAAATGACTTTCTGTTTCTTTTGATATTCATTCAGCGCTTATGTATCAAGTTGATCATCTTACTAAAAAAAGGTTTCTGTTCTTCCTTAAATCTGGAGCTGCTAGCGGAGCCCCATCAGCTAACAGCATCCTTCCACTGCCCTTCAGAACGCGTACAAATGGCACAAGGTGTTAAGAGATGCAGGCCACGAGGCCAAGAAGTTTAATGATGGATTTATTATTGAAAAGTGTATGCACTTTTCTGAAATACTGGTTGAACTTCAGGCTCCTCTCTAAGTCGCTGTTTGAAGAACAGAGTTCAGTAATGAAATAGCCTGTGCAATTTCCAGGGACGAGCCCAAAGGACGCCTCCTGGATGACAAATTGTGGAAATTTCCAAATCAAGGTGTAAACCTTCTTTCCAGGTAAGTAACAGTTGTCAAAACTGTCACTGTTCCTTACATCTGAAATAGAGAGCTTAAACTTCACCAAAATTCCAGACCCAAACAAATTCAAGCTTTTGCATTCGTTCGTACTTGGATTTGAATTTAATAATTTGGACTGATTTTGGTAGCCATGTTGGTTTTGCAATAGCAGCTTTCCTATGGCTGTATTTTTCCAGGCTGATAATTTTTGATAAAGCTTTCTGACGTTCAAGATCAGCACCACCTGGAATCTTGTTTAAGAAAAGCGAAGTATTTTCCTACCTCTTCCCGTGCAGCTGAGTAATTACTTTAAGTTTGATGTTTTTGTGTTAAATGGCATTGCTTCAAACTCTGTGCATGTCAAACAGCAGAAAGCTAGGGGAGTTTGAAAGGTTATCGCTGTTTCTCTTTGAATTCCTGTGTGCTGAAACCCTTTGGAGGTGGCTGCCTACTGCAAATCATTGTTTGACAGCTTCACTCAACTTCGAGACTTGTCAACTCAGGGGCCAATCTGACAGCTCTCAGGCAATAAAGTAAACAAGGGATTTGGAGCGTCAGGGAAGGAATGCTTAAAATCATTCCTAATATTTCTCCTATTCATAACATGTCACCAAGCCAGTGAAGTTATGAAGGCAGCAAGCCTCAGCTTCTTAAGCATCCCAGGTGGTGTTTGCAGGGTGAGGGAGAGCTTGGGGGAACCCCGGCAACAGACTTCCACCAGGTAGCATCCAGATTTGTTCCTCTGATAGTATTCCTGATAATAATGACATCTCTGGGCATTCTTCTTCAGATGGATGGATTTTCAGACACTTTTTGCACTAGCCTGAGCTAAAAGGTGGTTCAGTATTGGTGGAAACAGAACATCATGTAATAGTTGTTCTTTAAAACAAAAAAAAGTGACCAAATTATATGTTTTCTGTGCAATAATGTAGTTAAGAGAGACTTCTTTCCCAGCATCCAGGAAACCTGCAGGCACTGGCTGTAAAAATGCTTAGATGCAGATGGTGCTGGAATCTGCTGAGGTTTGATGGCTACATGGATGTCACCACTCACATACCTGTCTGTGGACTTACAACATATCAGCACATTAACTAACAGGTACATTTTCTGAAACAGTCACTTTTACTTAGCCTTTGTGGAAATCATCTGAGACACCTTAAATAGCCTTTGTTGTTGTTGTTGTTTTTGGAGAATCTGAGGCCAAGTTTGATAATCTGACTATGTTAATGCATTGCCAGTTGAATGCTCACAATTATTAGCAGCTTTTTAGAACGTAACCTGATTATTTGGATATTTGTCATTGCAAGTTTTAGTATTTCTATCAGGGAATAATTTGATTCCAAATAAAGTATAGAAAAATCTCACCTAATTTTTAGATTAGTGTGACTGTTTCTTGCACATCTATTTTGAGGACTCCTGCTGCTAACATACCTAGAGCTGACCCCTTTGTTAACTGCATGGCATGTGCATGACAATAAATTACCTGTTGTCACTATTGAAAATGACTAATGACCTGCTAGACTTTTAGGATATTATTTAAAAGTCATTTTTCTAAAAGAAGAACTATATTCCCTCTTGAGGTAATTCTTGCCTTTTTAAAAAAAAATGGCTCCATTAACTGTTGCTGCTCTGTGCTATTATAGGAAGTTTTCTAATTACAGTAGTTGCTATGCAGTAGTTATATCTCAATTGTCTTGTGATTTTTTTCTAATAAGGACACCTTACTAGATACCCAACTAGCATGAATATGTGTAGCTGGGTTTTCAATGGATTTTATCTACTGTAGACTAGCTGTAATGTTTAGGGATAATGTTAAACATCTTCATTTACAGCAGTATTACAACTCCATTAATTCATATTTTAAACTGAGCCCTGAACAAATGCACTTCAGCAGCCACTTGTACTTGCTAAGAGATTAAAGGCTCTGGACCATGAGAAGAAAGGAAATCTCTATAGGTTGCTAGCTAATGGTTGTTTTCTTTACTGTTGGAGTCAGTGAATTGAATTGTAATGGACTGGATTGACTCCACATACGGAAATTACAAGGAACAGGATCATTTTTTTTCCCGATGAAAATTTCAGTTATTCTGAAAGTCAGCTATGCACTTCAAAATGCTGGACTGCAAGACATTATTTGAAACCCTGATAGGTCTTTTTTAGCATAATATTGCTTGCTTAAATATATGTCGTGTACTTTGCATTGGCAGCTTAAGGGTTGCTATAAATGTAGTTGGTTTGACATCAGAGCTGGAGGTGCAGGTAGCATCATGTAAAAGCAACATGCATCGTGCCATGACAGTGAGGAATGCTTGGTCCAGGATGTACACGAGTTTCATTGCTACCAATGTGCAAGTAAAAATTGATTAGGGGAGTAGATCTGTGGGCCTGTGATCTTTTGCAGTGTTCCTGAGGCTTATCTAGCCCAAGCTGCATTCCCAGATTTGTCTCTTGCTGATACTGTCATGACAGACTCAGACACATTGTAGTTGCTCTGACTAAGTAACAGAAGGGCAAAGTTTCCACGACTGAAACTGCACTTACTGCACAAAGCTAGACAGAGTGATGGGAGTTAATCACTGAAACACGAACAGACAGGACTAGCTTGTCATAATACGAAGCTATCAAATCACAGCTCTGTAAAACTCTTCCATGTTTTATCATGAGCAGCTGTCAAACTCTTATAATTTCATGATTAATGCATTGCAGAGTGGTTTCCCCCCATACGCTGTTGCCTGTAGCAATTTTTTAAATGGAACTGGTCTTGGTCATATTTATTGAAAATGCGCTACAATTCTGCATGTGCCTGTGTATAAATGTACGAAAAAGCACAAAAAGGAGGAAATAAGTCTCAGACCTAGCTCCATGCATGGGAGGAGACTGCCTCACATGGCCTGCCTTCCATCGTGCCCCTTGGATGGCAAAGAGGGCTGTGAGCATTAGAAATCCGTGTTAAGCTCCATAGGCATAATTCCTTTTCTCCCCATGGTAACATCTGTGAATGGTGCGACTAGGAACGGCTTCAACATCATCTGCTCCTGGGGGAAAACATAAAAAAAAAGAGTTATCACTGCCTTGTACACAGCCAAGTTTGAGGAGAATTTAAATATTGGCAAGTCTCTTTCATAGGATTTTCACAGGAAGGAAAAGGTGCGGGTCTTCTGCTTTTTCAGGGAACGTCTGGGGCTGCCCATGCAGTGTTACAAAAGTCATGTTGGACTTGAACCAAACTCGGTGAAACTCAGTGAAAGAGGGTCATTACATTACTCACGACTCTGGCCACCAAGAAACTTGTAGGCTGTGCCCCAGAGGCCCCTGCTGTCCCTCCTGGGGCAATCTGGGAGCCAGCAACCCAAGCTGTGTGGAAAGTCCCTTGACTTTTCATTTGAACTGAAATTAATTCCCTTGAAAATTACTGCTAAACAACAGGTATTACAGGCTATAATAACCATTGAGCTGTTTTTTACCATAGTGGATTCCTGCCAGGACAGGATTTCCATCTCTTGCAAGATATTTTACATCAGTCTTGAGGTCTGGGACTCTTTGGACTCTCAGCTCTATGGATTTGCTTGTTTAAGACTATTTTATGTTTGCTTTAAGTTTTTAAGAAATAGCAATAATTGTAAAAACCTTTGAAGAAAAGAAAACTACTGCTGGAGTCTGTTTCTTTTGGATTTTCTAAGAAGGTTTCTGAGGAGGGAACCTTCCTGACAATGTAATTAAGCAATGAGATATGACAGCTCATCATTTCAGGGTTATTATTGTATGCCTAAGGTGGCATTGCAGGCATGAGGCTGAAGGGCGAGTGGCTTTAATCACCCATTAAGTGCAATAATCCCTTTGATAAGCACTGTCTCGAGAGACTTACCAAAAAGGAGTTTATGAACAATATTAAGAGGAACAGACAAACTGGTGAATGCACTAGGTGTGAATATTAATGTGGTTATAACATCACTGACAGACACTCAAAAAGGCTTATTTGTGTCAAGTTTTCCTCATTAAAGACACCCCAATTATTTTTAATAAGCAAAATATTGCAAGGACTTCTTTATGGTTTTGCTTTTTTCCTCCTTAAATATTTTTCTTCCATACTTTAAGCACAGATCATGTGGATACTAATGTGGATAAGTTCATCCCTGCAGTACAGATGGATAAAAATGCTGATGGCATGTGGTGATACAGTGCCTGTCCATAGCAGGCAAGTCTTCCACAAATCCCATTATTTGGGGATTCACAATCCTAGCTCATTTTGGTACCCTGGCCTGGCACTCTACTCTCAAGGAATGCAGTTCTTCTGAAGGAGAGAGTTCCTTCCTATGGCATGTGAAGATCAGTGGTGTGGTTTCCACATCTGTTTCAGCTCGTAGAGCTGGGAATCGAGCTGTGGTCCTCACTGGCCATGCAGACGTAGATGCCAAATTGCCAAGCTACTTCATCAACCTAGTAAAATATTTTGATTGGTTTTAAAGGAAGGGCATAAAACATGGATATTTTCATATGAAATGGGTTATGGAAAGACATAATTTTTAAAAAAAACATAATTGTGTGAATTTTTTAAATGCAAAGCTTTGTGTTAATGTGTCACTAAGTGGAGAAACCTGGTGCCAACATAAATGTTAGTAATACGTTCATCATATTTACAGGTCTGGAAATGTTTGCTTTTCCTTGGCCTCCTTTATGTATATTAATACATTAAAATAATCATCAAAATGTAAATATGAGAGTTAAAATATCTTCTTCATCCCAAAATTGCTCTAAGCTGTATAGAAAAGAGTATTTTGCTGAATTGGCCCTTGTTTGAACTTAGGCTTGCATATTTTGTGCTGTATAGAAAAAGTTTTGCCTTTTATTTGAAGTCAGTTTTGAGTGTGTAATTACCATGCTCCAATTTCCATTTGAACAATCAGGGTTCTCCTGTCAGTCCTGTTTGAGTACGCATGGGTTGAACAATTAAAAACTTCCTGTTATGCGTGCAGGGAGGGGCTGTGGGGATTTTGTTTCATTAAAGAAGAGGGATAAAAACTGTAAACTTGAAAATGAAAATTGATGAGAATTGGACTTGTATTCTATTTTCTTTTTCCAGAAGATTTACGGAACTGCAGCATAGCAGAGCTGTTTTCAGTGGTTCCCTAAAAAGGAAAAAAGTATTAGTACTAAACAAAATGTATTCTTCGAACAATACTGAAAGAATTAGTCTTTAAAAAATTGCCACAATTCCTCTAAAGAAAGGGTTAAAAAGAAATCTACTAAAGTGTCCCTAGGGACAGGATAGTCCAGTTTTGAAAAAAGTCATTGTTATGCTAGTAATAGGATATGCCTTAAGCTTGTTCTTACGTCTTATTTTCTTTACTGCAGGTTGAGAAAGTTTCTCTCCATCGTGTTCCATGCAGTTGCTCTGGAAAGGAAAGGTAAAGCTGTGCAAGGCTTTGCAACAAAAAAACCCCTCTTCCTGTAAAGGCAAGACCCTGCCAAAATAAATAGGGATGTCAGCAAATTGCACAGATGGTAATTTCCTTTAAACATGTGTGTAGGTATTAAATATAATATGAATTTGAATATATAGTGTTTATGGATGTGTGTATTTACATGGTTTTGCATATGTATCAATATTTTCAAGAATATAGGTTCTGGAGCCCGTATTAATCAATGTAAGCTTTGCTGGAAGCTGAGCTCTCAGCACAGCCCAGCCTGCTCAAAAGTTCAGCTTGCAGAATCCTGAGATGGAGGTTACTGTGCTGGGATGCAAAAGCTAATTTCTTAATCATGATTAAGTTACCAAGAGCAATGCAAGCTCTCGATGCCTGGAACAGCCAGATGAAAATGGCATGGCCTGGTGATTAGAAGGTTTTAGTAGGAAATAATACTTTTCTTGTCACTGGGCTGTGCTGGCAGAAGGAGCGCAGCAGCTGGAACACATATGCAGAGTGTTTACTGGAGCGACTCTTACACTTTCAGACAGAAGGAAATCCTGTGCAGGATTGGAAAGCGCAGAGAGCTGTCACCAGGGAATAGGCTGTCTGTGTGTCTCCGTGAAATAAAAGCTGTGTGGACCACAGACCCTGCAGTGGGCACTTCCTGCCCTCTTCACTGCAGCAGCTCAAGATTGCTTTTTCTTTCTGCCTTTTTTTTTTTTCAATTTTGCTGGAAGATATCAAATCTACCAGTACTATCAGCAGAAACGCCGAGGAAGTTCAGGATTTACTTTGTATCAGACTTCAAAAATCTGTTTAGGGGTGGGGTTTTGTTGGCTTTTGTTGATGTTGTTTGGCAAAAGGAGAACCTGCAAATTTGGCCATTGCTCAGATTGCATAGTTCAGGCTAATAAGACATCTGATATTACTTGGGGTGGTTTTTTTTTATTTCTTTTTTCTTTTTCTCAAATCTGCATAGGTTTCTACTGAGTATGAATGCATTTAAAGCAGTAGCAAACCCTGGCACCAAAGGGCTGCTAACACAAGGAATGTTTCATTGTTTGCTAATCTTGTAGCAGTGACCAGTATCTGCTAATGAATTAGAAAATGCATTCATTATCCAAATAATTTTAAAGATCCTAAATTAATGATATGTTTATGTGACAGATTTGTGGGAGGGATTTCAAATATAATCACCATCAATCTGGCTACAGCCAAAATAAATTTTATGAAAAGTAAAACAAACTGTTGCACAGACAAAGTAGGCCTTCGGGGGCTCACAAAATAATCTGTGTTTTCTTATTTAGCTGTGCATAATATTTCTGTTCATATCTTGTCCAGATAGAATCTCTCTATATATAACATTGCTGTTAAAGCTTAGAAGAGTCAACATATGCCACTATCCAAAGGGGAGGAAAGAAAAACTTGAAAGACAGAAATACATACTTAAAATGTTTCTTCCAGAAGAGCAAGCCATGCCCAGGAACCTGTGTCAGACATGGTGCAATTGTAAAGGTGAGCATTAAACATAAAAGCTTTAATTCGAGGATGGTGGCATTTCAACATGTGACTATGTTGGGGTGTATGTTCTGGAAACCTCAGGTGCTGCTGTCACCACTAACAAAATTGTTGGAAGGTTCAAACTTTTGGTGAAGTTCCTGCGTACGTTCTCTCTTTCGCTGAGCGGACGCGTCAGGCTTAATCAGACGCAAAGGAGAGGTGGGGGCCCAGTTTTGGAAGCACAGGAGCGGCGCTGATCCAGGAGCAGTGGCCTGCAGCCCCAGCCCGCGCCACCTGCTCCGGCCTGGGCTTGGTGACATGCAATGGGTGGGGGAAGCCGTGCTGGTGTCTGGGTCTTGGTGATCCAGCTTGGAAATGCTGCTTTGGGCCTAGGTGCTGAAGGCTACCGAGCACAGCAGCTGACTCCCTGTGGACATGCTCCATTAATCAGTATCATTGACAAGGAAAGGCTTAAATTCCTATTTGCATGTTCCAGTAAAAATGCATCAGTAATTTTTAATTGTTTTAACACTGTTCTGCAAATATGTTTCGAGGATATTTTTGCCTGACAAAGGGCTTTTGGGTTGCCGAAGGCATGTCACCGTCTTTCATTCACGAGTTCAAATGTATTACATACAGCTGCCAAAAAGATCTGCTTTTGCATCCTTGTCCAGCTTTCCTGCTCTTGTTATTGGTTTACAGTTAGTGTAATGGGAGTCTGTGGCTGTCATTCAAACAGATGAAAACCTTTGGCATTGAAAAGATATCAAGGGGTCCCTGTTTTTTAAATGAAATATACCCCTTTCTACTATTGCATGATTTCTTGATCAGATAAATCCCATCTTGCGCTAACATTTAAATTAAATGCACTGCTTTCTGACCCAACAATAACAAAAGCAAACTCACTCATTGCCAAGTATCATAAGCTCTTAAAATACATTCAGACAGTGCGATGATATTAGTAGGGAAGCAGATATCAGGTTTTGTCTGACAAAGCAAACCACACAATGGAACATGAGAAGTTGCCGTGCTTACTGACTTCAGGATAAAATGAAAGACAGAAGCCCTATCAAAAATTACACTAATAACCTGATACTGTACATTTATATGGAGACTTGGCCTGGAATGTCTCAAAGATGCTTCACAGAGAAAGACATTTTAATCTTATCTCTCCATCTAGGTGACCGAGTAAAGAGGTTAAACAATTTGAACTCCAATTTCAGAAAAAGCATTTTCCGAGGTGTATTTGGCAAAGACTCTCTAAGAAACTAGGTTATATTGCAGCAGGAAAAAATACAACAGTAGACTAGGTAATCACTAAACTTCACCAGAATTCAGTAAATTGGACAAAGCTTCACTGTGTGCTTGCCTGTGTTCTGAACTCTCCTGTTAAGTGTCTCCACTAACTATATTTAAGGGTGTGAAGAGGTACTGGGGGGGACTTTTGGTCTTACCTACTGTGGCTCTTCGTAGCAGAGTTGGGATTAAAGTTTGGCTTGCACTTTTCTTTCTTCAAGCCTATAGTCATCATGGATAAACATACATTCACAATCCATAATCTGCTAACATGTTGATAATTCTTCCTTTTCAAAGCTAGTGGAAAAATTGTTCACACATTATAATACAATTGATAGGAAGGCTGAGTTTCCTGACTTATGTGTTACCATTCGTATATATACATATATGTAGATCATACCTGCTCTGAGAGGGAAGATAACTGAGTTCTATATTTTAGCCAAAAGAATGAACTGTGGAAACAATATCATTCCAGCTCTGGTAGATACATGATGGTTTCCAGCAGCAGAGTTCAGCTGCATCAGCAGTTTCTCTGGCCACATCTATTGTCTTGATGGGCGTTCTGCACCGGAGGGGCACCTGGTTCTTTCTGGATCTCAGAAAGAAAGACAAGTCTAAAAAGAACATAATTGAATTTATTTGATAATAATAAGATAGAAATAGGAAAAGGAATATAGATAGTGAGTAAATCTTACATTGCTTTGAATGCCAGGAATCCTGCTTCTGTCCTATATCCTGCTTTTCTTCTCTTCACCTGCTGATGTTCATAGTAATTTGCAACGTCATCTTCATTTGCATGGAGAATACACAGGGGCTGATTGAGTGACGATCCCTTTTTTTTTAATCCTGGGCAGATATTTGTCTTCTTTTCTTTTTAAAAACCTGGTGCATCACCAGACCTTAGCACATGGTCTTAGACCTTAGCACCGAGAGCCTTCTAATGGAAGGCAAACTAGTCTTGACTTCTGTGTTTAATTTGTAAGGTTATGCAATACTACGTATTTTGGATATCCATAACTGTCTGCTTCCTTAGCCTTTGTTGTAGGTTTATTGATAATAATTATTTTATAATCCTACTTAAAAAAATAAAAAAGAAGCTTGAGTATTGGTACATTCTCTGTAATCACATGCTTATGATAGGTCTTGAACCAAACTTCTGGAAATAATGGAAGGATCACAGACATCTTAAATACCAAGGAATGGTTGGTTCAGCTTTGGTTGGTAGTGTGAAGGACATCGATAGAGTAAGCTTATTTGTATACTAGAAAGCCATATAGCACAGGAGGTTTATTCCTTACTACGGAGCTAAGGAATTCTTCGTACAGAAGCCAATCTCTTTCTCAAAGAGTTAAGCTCATCTGTCTGATATTTTCCATGCATTAACAAGCTGTTGTCTTCAGCTGTTTTGATGAAAAACTGCAAAAAGGATGCTCCTGGGAGCCTCAACGATTCAGTCAACAAAATAAAACCTGGATGCCCAAATATTTATCATGGAAACAGACTCTAGAATGAATTTCACTCTTTGTATAACTGCAACTGTGACCTGATAAAGGAAAAAGAAAGCTTTGTGGGAAATTTGTCCTTGTGCCTTCTTTGAGTTCTTTCTGTTAATGGGTGAGCTTAAGTGCTACAGCTATTATGTAAAGAGGAATTAAAACGCAGGTTGTGTAAATACGTTGAATTTGAAAATTTGTGTGAATTTGATTCACTGTCACTGATTAAATGGCCTCACTGCTTGATGTCCACCCACTGTGCACAGAACCAGCCAAGGGTTTGCTTTTGAGCTATAACAAGTTAAAGTGTATCATATTATTTTGGTAGTGCATAAATTCGATGTTTGTGCACATACTGTTTTTGAAGCAGGCTGGAATACAGTAGGTGCTGCTGATGGAGTGTGATCCTACCTCCACAGCAGGGTGCTGTGCCACAGGGGCAAAGCAGGAATTCAGATATGGTGGGATGGTGTTCTGAGAGTTCAGTCCACGCAGATTATGGGCACATCATCTTCTTGACAGTGTTTGCATACTCTAGGAAGTAACTGGTGGCACTCCTGAGCCTTGGTCTTAGGATTGGCAATCTTTGGCCAAAGTGTAAATCCCAGTCATTTGTTATCTGTCACTGGTTAAAGTTTACCAGGTGTCAACCTTCTTGCATTTCAAACACAGATGTCAGCTTCGATGTCAAATCCTTTATTCTTCTGTGCATCTCTTGTCAGTGACAGGTTGTTCTCAATAATAAAAGAGAACTATTTCCACCATGTTAACTTCTGCAAGCAATGCATCTTCAGCATCCTCTTTATTTTTAAATTCAACCACGGAAGAGATTCTTCTGCCCTGTGGTTCAATTCACAGCTATTCTGTGAGTTAGAGGAAAGCATTTACCTTCTCAAAGGAGCTTTTGTGTTGGTAAATACTTTTATGGAGTAGATGGCACTTTTGGAGGATCCAAGTGGAAGGCTCTGCCTAAAAGAAATCCAGCATCTTTTCTGGATCATCATCAGAGCTCTTCTTCAAACATCCATAACGTTGGTAAAAGAAAATAGGAATAAGAATACACAGCACTAACTAATAGGAGGGGAAGACACTTGTTTGATATTTGATTTTGTTGAGCTGAGATACAGGTAAGAATTAGTGGCCTTTTACATGCTTACTTTGGAATAATAATTTCTTTTTAGTTATGCCTTATGAGTAAGGAGAAAAATGTTTAAGGGAAGCTGTAAATCAGAATCTAAATAGAAAGTAATTTTATGCAGTGAATGATATACTAATCAATATGAAGTTCCAATTTTGATATTAGAATTAATGAACTCTGCCTTTTCTTCTTGGTAGATATTTAAGGCCTGCCACAGTGTTAAATGGCAAAAGTAATTTCTTTTTTATCAGCTCAGTTACTTCTTTTTTTAGCCATTTACAATATCCAGCTTATTTTGGTGGAAATACTAGTAGTTCTTTCATTAAATTTGTAAGGAAAAAATTGCAGAACATTTTTTCATGGCCATGATTTTTGATGTATGGTTCCAGATGTAAAGAAGCTGTATTGTGTGTTCTGAGGTTTTCCTATTGAGCATTTCTGAAATTTCAGAAATGAACACTAAGTAGGTCTAAAAGATACAGTATGGGGTGCATGAGAGATGTTTTTGACACAATAGGGTCAGAGAAGTTAAAGACACGTTCTTTGTTGGCAATTTTGGCAGAAATACTGAAACACAATGTGGGAACTGCAAACCTTATGACATTCGGTAAAATGTGAAAAGCTTCATGTCTGTAATATACGACTTGATGTCATGTATATGAGTTGGTAGCTTTTGCACAATATATAATGAATCTCACTTTTTTTGTCTGAAGTTTGAAAAGATTTTCCCAGTTTAAATAACTCATGCTTGAAGTGCAGTGTGAATTTAAAACTCCCTGTTGTCTGAGTGTAAAAAAGTTCATATCATGATGTGGCAAATAGTTTAGTCTGTATTCTTACCTCAATGGGTCCTTATAAAATTGTAAACCATTTTGAGAAACCTTTGCTATCTAAATGAAGGTTGTATAAAGAGAGGCATGTGTAAAAATAGGGAACCAATTTCCCAGCTATATCACTGGAACTTGAAGTTCTGTTATAGTCCCCCATTGCTTTGCTGTGTCTTTCATTTGCTGCTCTTGTGTGGGCTGCAATAAATATAACACAACTAGACTTTTCTGCTGTTGTCACTGAGTTCCCCTGGTTTCCACTGTTGGAATGCAGCGTTGTGTTTTGGGAGGCAGTACTGGCTTTTCAGACCCATTTCAGAAAAACGTTCGTAAACCTTTTCTTTGTGATTTTGTTCATACTGTATTCAACTATATTTGCACTGATGGAAGTGGGAAGCTCCAGCACACTGGGTACATTGTACTGGAGATGCCCATTTGACTGGGAGAGGGACTGTCTGCATGACAGCAGGGAAGGAGAACAGACGGGGCAGTGAAGACACCTAAAACCAGCTGTGCTGGATCCAGCCAAAGACTTGTGTTCTGAGTAAGGCAAATCCAGAGATAATTCACCTGTGATATGTTCTGTAGTGCCATTGCAGGAACATGACAGCAAAACTTAGTCTGAAACCTGGTCAGAGGAGAGGCCATTAGAGCCACAAAGCTGGTTGGGGCACCTGACATACAATGAGAGGCTGAGGGAGCTGGAACTGTTCAGCCTGGAGAAGGGTCAGGGGCTCTTATCAATGTGCATGTGTGGGGAAGTAAAAAAAGGTGGAACCAGACTCTTCTCTGTAGTGCCCAGTGAGGCCAAGAAGCAATGGGCACAAGTTGAAACACAGGAAAATCCAATGAAACATAAGAAAACACTCTTGTCCTGTGATGGTGATCAAACACTGAACACTGGAATTGCTCACACAGAGAGGTTGTGGAGTCGTCATCCTTGGAGGCACTCAAAACTCAGCCCTGTTTAGAACAGGGGGCTGGATTAGATGATTTCCTGAGGAAATCCTGGAAAGCTGCATGTAGATGTGCCAGGAATTTGATCATATGCTAATTTGGGTGCCACCAGTGCCTACAATTCTTATCTTCCTTTTTCTGTTTTTCTTTCTGGTGCTTCCAGGCAGAGACATACCTCTTCATTGTCCATTCATGCAGTCTTAGCATTTCTGTTTCAAATTTCTGCACCCCAGAAGTCTTTACTGTACTCCCATGGACTTTCATGACTAAAATCTGTATCCATGGCTTTAATAACCCTGGGTGAACTGCTATTTTCTCTTATTAATTTGTCGAATTGTTTGTTGAACGTATTTATAGTTGGAGTCTTCTTCCTTCCTCAATGTTGCATGGCATTAATTTACAGTAAATCCCATGGGGGATAAGTTCTGCCTTTTATTTGCATTATAGCTGCTGCCCGGGATGCTTTGGCATCCTCTGGGTCTTGTGTCAGGAGAAATAACAAATAATGGGCCCATATTAACCTTTGTATTCCAGTCATGGTTTGAAGACTCTAGCCTATCTTCCATCAGTCTTTTCCAAACTGAAGAAGCACAGTCCATTTCCTCTCTTCTCTTCCAGAAGTAACTCCACACTGCTGACCATCCTTCTTGCTTTTCTCTGTTCTTTTCCTGGTCTGCCACATGATTCCTGTAGTAGGAACTAAAGGTGTGCACAACACAGGTGGGCTGAGGTGCCGAACCATGGCATAATGTTGTGTTTGTATTTGTGTATTTTGTTTGTATTTTTTCTCTATTCCTTTCCTAACAACTCCTAAAATCCAACTTTCTTCATGTGCCTTTACTGAACACCACAGTTTTCAGCTCATTTACTCTTTCAAAGAATCTGAAGAGATCTGTTCTGCATTTCATCCCTGTGCTGAAGGCACCAAGATTGACATCCTGGATTAACCCCATCTATATATGCAACTGGGATCCCAAATTGCTTCCTGCCAAATTGCCCAATAAGCAAGTCAGGCTTCTTGATTTGTACTTTCCTTAATTTCTTATATGCCTACTCTGAAAAGCAGTGTCATGTTTGCCATCTTCCCTTGCTGTGGCACTGACTCATGTTCAGACTGTAAATTGTACCAACTAGTAGTTTGAGAATATCATATGTGAATTTCCTTAGGACTCCTGGGCAAATATCAGCAGCTCCAGCCAATTTGTTATTGTTTTAGTGATCTATTTTAAGAACTTTTCTCCTGACTTTTCAATTTGAGACAGCTCTTCCAACTCATTCTGCTGAAAAGAAAGAATTCTCTGTAAGTTTCTCAATAATGAATCACAGAGAAGTAGTTTTTTTGCCCAACTGTACTTCTGCAAGTGCTCCTATTAGACTGTGAACACCTATCAGCCCTAAAGGCTCTCTGGCAGGCTTTCTGCTTGTGATGTTTTAGAAATAGATTATTATTGTTAGTTTTCACTACTTCAGAAAGGTCTTTCTCAAAGTCACATTTGTCCTTTCTTACTCTGGTTTTACTTTTGACATGCCTTAATTTAACTATTTAATGGTTTTCTCCGTTGTGTGAGAACTGCATGGTTTGAAGCATGCCTTCTTGTTTCTAATATTCCTCTTTACTCTGGTGCTTAGCTATACTGTTTTTCAATCTCACTTTCTTCAAAATCTGCAGCCAGCCATGTATTTTTATCAAAACACCTCCGTGCCACTTATTAGTAATTTTGTTGGTTCCTTTTAATTCTTTCTGTCTAACTTACCAATTAATTGTTCCTGGTTGAGGTTTTCAGGTTTGATATCTTAAGTCCTCCAAGGAGGTAGATTGTGAATACATCATGGTCAAGATTTTCAAAGGTAACATTTTGAATCTCTTCTGGGTTGATAAATTAATCAACCAACAGTTTCTCTTTTCTGGAAGTTTTCTGACCAGTTGCTTCAAGAATACCGTAACTGCAGGAAACAGCACTTTTCCATGTATCTGAGACCATCAAACTTCCTCATTCCTTTGTGCTTTCTGTCCCTCCAGTGACTCTGATCTCACTCAGCATGTCTCCATTGACAGGGTGATATTGTTATCATCCTGTCCTTTCCTGAGTACCAAGAGACCCTAAGCCCCTTGCTGTCAGCATTTAAACCAGGTCAGTCCTCCCATGGTTACACTTCTACCATTTGCAAGGAAAGAAGTATTTACTTGTGGTCTTCTTGTCTATTTTGCATAAATGGGACTTTATTATTTAAATGCTATTGAAAAGTCATTGTTTCCTATTAGAATTTTATTGATATCAGACCTAAATTCTGTTTTTTCAAAGGGTAGAGAGCTTTTATTGCTTTCCCAGGAGAGGATGAATCATTCCCATCTTTGTGCTCTTTCCACAGCTTTTCATTTTAAAACTCCCCTGACACTCTTCTAACTTTAAGTGCCTACAATGTGACTTTTTTTGATGTAGACAAGACATTGTCTTTCCTCTGTAGGCCTATTTCAAAAGTGTCCTTGGTTACTAATTGTTCCTCTTTCCTAATTAGTTCCTGTTCCCTGATCAGAGAGAGAGAGCACTTAAACAAAGTGCTAATTTATAGAGCATTTGAATAATTATGTACTAGTTGCTGAGGTTAATGTACATCCTCTGTTAAACAAACATCTGTTGCAACAGTGTAGTGGAATCTGGTCTCTCCTGAAGTGGAAAAGGTTGTACTAGAGCTTGAGTTAGAGCTATCAGCCTGAATTAGTCATGTTGCTTGCAGCACAACTGGTTTGTTCAGAGATATCTCTTTTATCTCCACAGGACGATGCACTGGTTTATGTAATCACACCATGAATTCCTTGGAGAGTACCTGAGTAAAGACAGATATCCAAAACGGGGTTCACAGCCACCAGTGGTTCTTGGTTCTGTGAGTACTCTCCAAGCAGGAAGTAATTTAGGTCCAACAATAGGAAACACAGAGAAGATATTGAGGTTAGAAAATATGTTTCTCAGTAAGTAATATATATTTAATTCAAAGCTGGTAGATGATGCCTCTGTGGGACCAGGATTCACAATTCAGAAAATTCCTCTGGGGTTTGTTACCAACACCATCTGTTGAATGTCTTAGATGTAGCAAAAGCACTTGACATGAGATCAGGGATGTAGAAATTGAATGACCATTCTGATTATATATACACTTGCAGGATATCCCAAAGGCTTGCATAACAAATTATTTTTACACAGCATTACAAGAACTTCATACGTGTACTGACTTCTTTTTAATGTTGACTAGTTTCCTGTGTGATGGGAAATTTGACTGACATCATAGGTGAACCTGGACCTAGGAATTTTCAGAGAAAGTATCCCAGGCCCATGAATGAAGACAGAACTATGGACATATTTTTTATTATTTGTCTAAGTATCAATTCATATTGCAGTCAGCATAGATGTGAAGACTTGGCCTGTTCTTTAAAAACCCTGAAGTATCTAACTCAATTTTGCATTAGTAGAAAAGACTGAAAATTATGTATGAAACGTATCTGCAAAATGTTGATCCATTTGAAACTGTTGATGAAGACAAAAGTTTCATTCCTGGGTGAAAATGAATCTGTACGTCTTCACCACAGGTACTCCTCCTGAAGGGAGATACAATTCCTTAAACTTGTTATCTCACTGACTGCTCTGGTAAGTAATGAAGACTGAACAAGATGAAAAGATTTGGGAATATAATTCATATCCAGTAAATGTCCAAAACCATCTGTAAAATATTTTTGCAGTGAATGAGCAAAATGTCACTGAATGTTGCAGTGAAGGAGAAAATGAGAGTTCATTTCCAGGCTCAACCTGGCTTGCTGCTTCCTTGTAATAAGAGACCATTTCAACACAGGCAGCTTATAAATAAAGTCTTCTCATTGAATGTGGAAAATATTGCACACGTTGTGTAATGTATATGTTAAATAAAAAAGTCTCCCTTGTTGGATTGGCAGCTTGAGACTGCTCCATTAGCTCAACGGCAGAGTTGTGGGCCCCTTGGCCCCATCCCATCAACCCTAGCTTGGCTTGGGAAGTTAATTTTGAATTTGGCATGGGCACAAATTTATTTAAGGCAATGTTTGTTAGGTTCTAGCTGGTGGATGGAAAATATTGTATTTGATGCCCAAATTGTGACCTCCTGTGTAGAACTTCAGCAATGACTTAAAACTAAGAATAGAAGAAAATATAAAGTGTAGACATAGATGTACTTCAGTGTTTTCAGCTACTATGGTTTCAGGCATCTAAAACACTCAACAGCAGAGCCCACGAGATAAAATCCTGATCCTACAAGTTCTTGTGTAGCTGGGCCCTAAAATTCCTTATCAGGAAAAGCACTTTGAATGGAATTTACTAAAATTAAGGGGTTAACAGAGTAAGATTTTGCTGGATCTAAGTTGCTCCAAATTAATTTCTATTTCCCCTTCAGTCAGAGTTGGCTGTCAGGTACTTTCAAGGGCTTTTCTTTGAGCATGTGCAATTTTCTCTTCCCTTTCTTAAAAAGAAATTGACGGTGTTTCTGCACTACTAGCTCTATCTACCCTTCAGCAATTTTGCCCTCTTGCTTAGCTCTTTATTTTGTAGATGACTAATATTGTCTCTCCTCATCTTTCTCACCCTCATCTTGCTTCCAGCTCTCATAAACACTGTCATTGCCTCAGTTTCTGTGGCCCACATAGCCTTTGACCAGACTAACAGTGTTACAGAACCATGATACTGTTGCTGGGGAAGCAAAGGAACTTTAATAACAAGATCCTTTTATGAGAGAAGGTAATCTTTCTGGGAAAGAACAAATAAACTTGCTCTTTGTTTTGAAATTTCTTCTGTTTATTTTCAGCTAAACCCCATATTTTTCCCATGTTGTTAATGTTTTCAGGTGCCTTTCTTATTTTTTTTATGGTTGCTGTGACCTTAACATTCATCAAAGCTGAGTAGCTAAAATTGATTCGGTTTAGGCATAGCAATAGAATGAGTCATGTCAGTAAACTTGTTCAACCATTTACTGAAGTCTGGAGCCTCAGATGTGTTTGCAGTGGAGTACACACGTGCTTGAGAGGAGTCTTGCTTAATGGCTGCCCTGACAAAGACATTCTTTGGGTCCCTTTCTACTTGTGACTTATTCTTGCCACTGCTGAGCGCTTGTGACTTTGCTCTGACTTGTGATGTTTTGGCATCCACAGCAACTTGGTGAAAGAGCCCAAGGGTAGAGCTTAGTTTGGGAAGGAGGAAATAAGAGCAGCACCCCCAAGTTAGCCTTTGTACCCTTGAAGCAAGAGTTGAGTTGGAGAAAAAATATGGGTAGCATTGGGGCAGGTAGGTCAGACAAATTAGTATATTGACACTTTCTTGAAAGAAATACAAGTCATATGGGCTGTATGGGTTCCCCATGAGAAGCCATATTTGTTTGTTACGATGTCAGAGATAAAGATGCTGAACTTGGATTGTGTGGTGCATTAATCCAGCACTTGAGCCTTGGTTTTTTTAGAAAATTAAGAAAAAGACATGTTTAGAAATCATATTTATTTAGCTAAAATCCTATTAGCTTGTTTCAAGGTGAAAACAGCTATAGTTCTTTGCCTTCAAACAAACAGAAGACAACTTGGCTCATTTGAATATTATATGGCTGAAACTTTTAAAGGTCATTTATGTCTAGGCTATATTTGCTACTGTTGCTCAAATACACTGTCAAAAGATTCAAGAACATAGAAAGTATTTTTGAGTACTGTGG
The DNA here is from genome assembly GCA_013397115.1 of Edolisoma coerulescens. Lineage (NCBI taxonomy): Eukaryota > Metazoa > Chordata > Aves > Passeriformes > Campephagidae > Edolisoma > Edolisoma coerulescens. The sequence continues at coordinate 182,156 of VWZW01004301.1, read as the reverse complement.
AGGCACAGATGGGGTGGTTGTAGTTGTTCTGGAAAGTATGTATCTGAATGTCATTAATCTTATTCATTCGACCATACTTTTCTAGGAAAAAGACACACTGCCACTGAGTGCCCAGCTTTTTTGAGCTCAGTTATCCTGACTACATGTACAAAGAGCTGCAAACAGACTACAAGTCAGCTCTAGCAATATCTTTAATTTGGTGGTCAGCAAATTATAGGAAATGCTCTTCCACTAATCTTGCCAATACATTTCCACAAACTTTCTCCCAGTAACCACATTACTTCTGCTACCCAAATCACTGTAGTTCCTTGAGCTGCATTTCCAAGTGGCTGACTAGTGGCTGTTGAAGAATGTCTTGAATGTAGATGGGTGGGTATCAACAATGTGACTCATTCTCTGTGGCAGAAAGTCCGTGAGCAGTGCTTGAACTTAAAGGTGTGCACAAATAGGCCATGGTAAACACCAGTATGTTGGCTTTTTGTGGTGAGACTGCTATGATAAAAGCTCATGGAAAACGTGGCCTGCATCTTCCTGCTGAATGATAGAAGCAGTTATTGTTGCTGCTTTTGGACTAAGGTGTACCTGTAAAATTGTTTTCATTGTTGCTTCCAGGGAACAGGGAAGTTTTAAGTGCTTTGAAGAACATCTGAGATGCAATTTACAGGTATGCTGATATGAAAAATGAGGAGCCTTATGAATCTTACACATGGATCTAGTAAGTAACCTTGAACTACTGTAGCCCTTTTAGCAGAACTGGAATAAAGCAATATATATTATCTGAAGGAAATTATTTTCTTGTAATGTGTCTATCACAAAAACAGCATAGCTGAGCTTCCAAATACAAATAGTAAATAATAATAGCCAGGCTTCAGGGGCATTCTGCTGATTTGTTCAGGCTATCATCTCGGAATCTCAAGCTTGAAGGAGATACCGGTGCAATCTGATGCAAAGTGAAACAGCTGAGTTTTGCACACTACAACCCAAGTATCTGTGGAGATCCACTGAATGCTGGCTGCAGTGAAACACTTCTAAAAGCAGCTAGTCTAGCTACTTTTCCGTGTGTGGCACATGTGAAAAACCATCTTTGTGCAAGTTCAGTAGTATTCTTTGGCACACTGACATTTTTGTGAATTATGTCTTTTGCATTTAATATTTATGTGGAATCTGTTTGTATGTTAGTGTTTATGATGGGATAGCTTCAAAAGGTTTGGAATTCCAGATTCAGCTAAGCATTTAAAAGGTCAGAGGCTTGTCCAAGGCTTATCCAACCTCTCAAGTATGAAAACCCAGAGTGGAAACAGTCTGATGGGAATAACATATTGCCCTCAAATGGAGCCTGTCTTCTAACCTCTTTTGTTCCTTTTTTTCCTCTCACCTCCATTTCCTCATTTCTGTGCCATTCCTGAAGTAGGACCATCCCTTAGACCAGGCCTTAATGCCCTCTTAAGTCACACATTTCCTAAGGACTGATTACTTCCACAAATCCCACAGATGCTAAATCAGGTCTGCTGTACTCAAGTTTTTACCCTGCTACCCGGGACTGTTTTATGTCTGCTGCATTATGTGATTTTTGTGCTGTTTTATTATTTTTTACATAAACTTTTGATTGAAGGAATACATCTTATTCCTGGAGTGGAAAGCCAATAAGGCTGGTGGCTCCTGCATCCAGCAGAGCGTTTTTGTAGTTCTGTAGAGGCTGCAAAGGAAATTGTGTCTCTTGTCCAAGAAAGTTTGCCCTTACCGTAGGCAACTCAATCATCCCTCTGGGAACACACTGGGAAAGCACTCTTCGCTCTCCAGCATTATTTTGATGTGGATGTGAGAAAGAGCAAAAGAACAAAATGAAATAAAAATTTTAAAATATTTCTTTTCTCAGGCTATCTAGCTGGGTTTTCCTGGAATTTTCTGCTTATAGTTAAGGTGGAAATAACGGCAAGAGAAATTCCTTGGTGACATTTTGGTGCTTACATCTGGAGCCCCTTGTTACAGAGGAGAAGACAGCTCTTTAAAGTCTCAAGTAAGTTCAACTCAGGATTTAGACAAGTTTCGGATTAATTTGGAATCCAGATAATCCAGACCTGAATACACTCAGTCTTTGGTGAATTTGAATTTTCTCTCTGAAATACAAATCACTGGCAATCCTTTCTCCTCATTAAGAAGAAAAAAAAAAAGAAAAAAAAAAAAAAGAAAGGCTGACACAAAGTACCTCAGAACAGCAAGGCATTTCAAAGCTGATTCAGCACTTTAGCATCAGAAATTGTGTCCCAGGAGGTCAAAGACTACAGTGGTGCCACACGGGATGGGAGTGCTCTGTCTGTTCTTCTGTCTCACAGACGCAAAGCAACCTCTTACCTGCTCTCCTCTTGCTCTCTCTGCCTTGTTTCTCCTTCATTCTCCTGGCAGGTTTATGAAGATGACTGGTAGATTTTTAATGCTGATTATTTTCTAGTTGTTTTTGGTTTTTTTCTAATTGTTCTTTTTGTCACATCAAACCCCCATGTTAATCCCTGACATGCAGGGTCAGCAAGGAAGGCAGAGGGAGATTCTTTGTCTCTGAAAATATGGGCACAATGAGAAAACAGTACCCAAATGGAAATAACCACCATGTCTGTTTTCTTTAGTGAAATGCTTTATTCAGTGAGAGCATGTAAAAATGTAGAGTGCCACCAGTTTCATGAATAAGTTCTCACAGAAAGTGTAAACAATTAGGAAAATTGTTCCTCTGCTCATGTTTGTTTTTCTCTTTCTGAGTGGTAGCCTTAAGCCTGTGTGAATTACCATGACAGGGAAGGCCTGCCAAGCTCTCTTTCTGAATAGTACTACAATGTCTCTGGACTCTGCTCTGTGTGAGGAAAGCACAGACAGCACCTTTCCTCCAACTCTCACAGATTAGTTTGGTAAATAAAATGTGTGACTGCAAAAGGGGGGGAAAAAGGGAAAAAGGGATTCAGCCATCGGTCAGAGTAATTTAAAGAATGGACACGCACCAAAGAGTCCATGGTTGTCCACAAATTTTATCATATTTTGAAAAGGTTACTTCACTAGCATATTTGTGACAGAACATAGTATTTGTGGTATGTTGCCCAAAGAATGCATATTTTTTTTAAATGTACTAAGTAATAGGAAATTTGTGGCCATTTATCTTATCAACCTGTTTCCTGTTTTAAACTCAGTGGGTCAGAAACTCACTGCTGTAAACTACACAGATCCATTGACTTCTAATTTATAACAACTGGAAAAATCGTCTAGGAAGAGTCTAAGCAGGGTTTGAAAGCCTTACTTCTGTCTACAGTAATTTTCATCTTTCTATACAGGACAAATGACAAAACTGTATCTGAAATAGGGAATTAACTGTGCTAGTGGGCATGGGGATGACCTAAGCCAATTTACTCCCTTGCACATGTATGCTCTGGAAAGGCTGTTTTTAAAGGGTTTGGGGTTTTTTTGGTTGGGTTTTTTTTTTGAGGCAGAGGTGAGAAATCATTTTGGAGATTATAGTGGCATTTCCAGATACAACAGTCCCTGCTCTAGCCTTAGGTGGGGGAGTTTTCCATTTCCCTTCAGCTTATATTAAATTACTTGGCTTTCTTGTCGTAGGCATAATCCTTTGATGAGAAAACCTTGACGGCATTTCAGAAGAGGAAGAAAGCCCGCCTCTGCAGGGTCACCAGAGACTGCCTATTACTAATTGATTCTACATGGAGAGCACGCAGTGGTGACAGCCATCAGGCTGAAACAGTGAGACAAAGAGTTTTTGACCTTCTTTGAAGTGCTGGGTGCAGGAGCTCTTGGAAATGTAAAAAGTTTCTCTTTGCCTGCTGAGGTCTTCTGTGCCACAGGTCGTGTCAGGGTGATTTGTTCTGTGCGTGTTGGGAAGGATAAGGATGCAGGGATGACCCTGAGGGGGACAACCTTGGGGTGTAGCACTAAACTCACTGCTTAGGTGGAGGGGAGCTGGGGAGGCCACTCGACCCTAAGATTTTTCTCAGTTTCAGAGCAATCCATGCAATGGCCTTGAGATGCCCCTAAGGCTTTGATTTCACTCAGAAATCTGTCCAGTGGAACCATTGGCTGCAAGTGCAAAATCATCATTTGTCTTGCCTGGTGCTGATAGGTGAGATTCCCAATGGGAATGGAGCTATGCTCTTGCTGATTCAGCCTGTGTCCCAGGTGTGGGCAGTGAAGAGGTGGTGGGAGAAGAGCAATTTCTGGCACAGTGAACAGCACAGATACAGAGGAGGTGAGCACACCAGCAAGGCTCTTGGGGCAGGTGCTCCCCAGTGCCAGCAGCCTCCAAGCAGCCAGTGCACTGCAGAGGTTACCCCAGGTCTCAGTAAATGTAGCCCAGACTGCATCCTGCTCTCCCAAACCAACTCCAACTCTCTCTGTTGGCACTTGCAAGTGGGTTCTCAGCTCTTCTCTTCTGCAGCTGTGACAGAAAAGGTTTCCCCAGCCTGGTACAGAGTATGCGGGGTCCTTTTGGTCTGCTCCTGTCCTCTTTGTTTTGCAAAGTTGAGGGAAGAAGATTTCAATTTTTTTTTAGAAGGCAATGAAATCGTCCTTTTCTGGGAAAAATATTGCCAGCCTACCTGCTGTCTGCTCCAGCCTGGCGCTGTACAGCAGCAATTTATTTGCCCTTGGGCAGTATTTTGGCAGTGTGGGCACCATCCGTGGCAGCAGATTAAACCTACACATGGCACGGAAAGTTGTACTCCATCTTTCCTGCTCTTCTTTGAGTGATCCAGCCATGCACCCCCAGCAATGCCTACACAGGGGTGCAGAAGGCTGGGGAGGGACGAGCATCTTGCTGCTTCAGTGGGCCTGTTTGCTGGTGTAATCCAATGTGCTGTGACAGCCCTTTGCTGGGCTAGCAAAGAAAATAAATATTTTTCAGAAATTGCTGCTGATCCAAGAGATAAAACTGAGCAGCTGATAATAGTGAGCGGCTCTGAAAGGCACATGGTGGCAATGCAGTACCTCGGCAGCCTCCTCTCAAAAGAAAACAGGACGTTCCTGGCACACCAGGTAACACTTTACGTTGGAGTTACTGCCACAAAACGATGATTAACTTCTAAAACACAAGCAAAACCCCCAGCCCCCATTGTGACAACCAGATAGCAAAAAATTCAGATATCCTGTACAAGTTAACGGAGGCTCCTGTAAGTATGAAGAGAGATATATTTAATGGGGTCTGACCTTTAGCTTTGGGGTTGCATTTGTTCATTGTACAGTAATTATTTCATATAGTTAATCTCGAATGAAGCTATAAATATCATACTTGTCTCCCCATGACCTAAACATATATTTACAGAGAAATGTCACTGAATGTTGGGAGACTTATAAAATGGAATGAAATTATGCTTGAAAATGGTGTTTGTGAGGAAGGAATAACTGGTTGGACTTAACAGTCTTGCATGATTTCAAAATCTAGATTTGAGCCTGTATATAAAAAACATTTGTCTTGGATTCATTTCAAGTAGATTTTTATTTCTTATGAATGGCATGATTTAGAAGTTCTTTCCCAATCAGTAAACTTGATATTAACCACAGCACTCACATCTCAGAGTTTCAGAGTTCAGCTGAAAGGTGTTTTCAACAGCAGTATTTAAAATTATCCTGGTTTGGTGATTGCCTCTTCTGAGCTTTATTAAGAACAGCACAGGCTGTGGTAGCTGTGTCATGGATGGAGCAGGTCAACATCCCAGGTTTTCAATGAATAGGAAATTTGATGTTTTGTGGTTTGATCTTTGAAAATAAATGTGACAAGTAGCATAGTAAATAAACTTAGCAAGACTGAAAATTAATTATCATTTTTATTCCTGTTAGTATTTTCATTTGACTAGTCCACCAAAAAAATCCAATCATTTAGGCAGCTCTAATTCTGATGATGTGAGATTTCTTTTACAGAAGTATTTGCTTTTTATTTATTTATGTTAGTAAAAAAACTAAAATGCCTTGCCTGAAAGGGAAAATATTTGGATTGGAATTGAAGTTCTCTGCTACTCTGTAGGCATGAGAGTTGCCTCTGTGGGTAGGCTCTGCAGCCAGATGGCATTCAATGCACTCTAAAGCCAGAGCTTTTCCAGAGAGCCCCTCTGAAAAAGGGGAAGCTGTTGTACAACAGCTTGTCAGGTGAAGATCCACAAGTATTAAGGAATTGTATTTCCATGGTGTGTTAGACTTAGCTAGACTATTGAAATACTTTCTGAAATATTTAGGCTTTTTTCTAAAACAACAGTTTTGGAAAGATAACATTTTTTTCTTACAAGCTGCAAGGGAAATCTTCCAACATTCTCTTTGAATTATTTGCAGTTAAGTAGGATAAGACAACGTGATGTTTTTAATAAACCCATAAAATATGTTGCTAGTAAAGATGGATATCTCAAGAGTAAAATGTAGAAACTGGCACATGTAAAGATCTGTCTCAGCTAATCAAGTGTAGTTTTAAACAATACATTTTGCTTCCTTAATTTTTCCGCTATGGAAAACGATTTCTTTTTAATGTAAATGAGGATGCACTTTATATTCCTATCTCCATCTAGTCAAGTGTGTTTGACTTAGGTTTCTGAAAATAACCCCACTTCAAAAATTCAGTAGTAATTTCTGAGAGCAGGTTAAAGCTCCACAGTCTTGTCAGAGCACTTGCAACCAGTTCAGTACAAACTACGTTTACCATTTGAGGTTCATCTATTGTGGCATTTACGCGTGATGACATTATTACACCTGGTTTCTCCATGGTGTCAGTGAAAGAAGTCTCTCTGACTCTGGAGAGCCTTTGCCTTTTGGAGCCTGCAGACTACGAGGAATTGGTTACCTTTCCCTAGTGGATGGGTAAGTGAACAGCACCATGCTCTAGGAAGGGAGCACTCAACCTTCAGTCTTGTGGTGAGCTTCCAGGTCCCGCCTGTCCCGTGCAAATACAGGAGATGGGATCTCACCACATCCTCTGGTGTGTTCGGATGTGTGCTTCAGGCAGGCTGGGGAGCAATGAGGAGCCCATCACCTCACCTGGCAAGGTAGGAGCTGTCACTGAGCAAAGGGCTGCGATGGGCAGTACCTTGGAGATCTGCCTTTTTCTCCTCAGCTCCTCTCATTCTATGTCTTAGTGCTTTGTTTTGCAATCTCCTGGGAAAATAGGCAGAGTGAAGAAGGCTGATAAAACACCCCCTCAAAAACTCCCTGTATTTCATACTGGTTTTATTGCTGTTGGGGGCTTTGACATAAGGGACACGTCATTCTCTGTCTTTTTCTGCAGGAGATATGAACAAACCACTGACAAAACTTTTAAAAAACATGTTATTATTGGCCTAATTTTATGAAGGATTGTGTGGCTGTGGCATGCTTCCTTGTGCTCCCGCAGGAAAAATTAGAAAGAAATCAGTATTTTTGAGTGTTTTAGCTGGAAATGGAGCATAAGATACTGCCTATGACCTGAAAATTGTCTCTCTTGGGACTCCAGATACCTTTGCCTTTATTTAAACCTATAAAGTATGGCAAAACATGGAGAACTATTGATGTAGCTCCTGGTTTGGGAGACAGGGGTGGCTGGTAGTTGTTTTTTTAGAATGGGGAAACTGCTATTTTCACCTCTAAAAACTGAGTCCCTGAGTGTATCCAACTGCAGCAGCCTACAAAGGGGTTACAGAGGGGGAGATGCTGAATCTGGGGCTCTGGCCTTCATTCCTTTGATTGAATCATACTCTATCGCTTCCTGAAGTCCAGCCTGGGCCTGGCTCCATCTTCTTCCATTTCTGATTCACTGATTTAATTCACACAGGCTTTCGGCTCCCCAGCAAATGCCTGCTGATATTAATGAAAACCCTGTCCTTGACTCAAAGGGACTTTGTGTCAGTCTCCTGAGATACATGGACTAAAATGATTCCTGATGCCTTTAGGAGAAACTGTGTTGGAGCGAAAGATTTTCCCATTCTGCCTGCCTAACCTTGGCAACTTGATTTTCTGTGGTGCTCAAAAAAAGCAGCCTTTGGACATATCTTGTTTTCTCTGTTAGAAGCATTTTTGCCATCTTGGACACATCACTTGTTTTATATCCTGGTGGAACCCACAGAGAACTTCTGTCAATTCCTGTGTCATAAATTGTGTTTGGTTATGAGCTGCAGTTTGTTTGAAAATGGAACCCAATCTTATAATGCAGAAGTTTTCACTAAGCCCAGAGTGGTAGACAACTTCACAGTAAGTAAACTTTCCTGAACATTCATTGTCAAGATAATACCATAACATTATTTAAATGATACTGGCTGGACTGTAACATACGTTTCCTCCCCTAAGATATTAATCACCAATACACCACAGAAAAAAAATCTGGCATATTTTTGTGCCGTATCAACTAATTTAGACTGGCTTTCTTAACAATGTTTTTTATTAAGGATTTTCAAATGGTCAGTACCTGCTCTCTCATTCTTTGCACCTATTTTTGAAACTACTTGAAAAAAATCCGGAAGGTGTGTGCCCAAAGCCTCATTTGTGCATGTGATTGACAGTGAAATAACCCAGAATGGCAAGTTTCACTCCAGATTTTTTGGTAAAGCAAGAAAAGTACAAAGACCAGGCTAATTTGCAGATCTGAGCACTTAAACCTCCTTAATGCTGTACAAGTCTTACTTTACCCAAATCTCAAGTGACATGCTTTTGATTTCTACCTGTAGGCTACCAACAGTTTCTTAGGGTAAAAACTAGCAAGTCAGTTTTGTTCTAGTCACTTTCACGAAGCCAGAGGCATTTGTACCTGTGAATGGAGGGGAAAGACTGAACTAGAGTAAAGAATCTGGGAATGGAGTCAACTGCACTGACAATGAATTTATAAGTTCTGTTGTGAGCTTCAGCCCAGTAGTTACACTGGCTCGTTGCTCCCTTGTAAAATCTCAAAGAGCAGAACTCCTGAGCTCTGTCACTCTCACTCCCACATCTCTTCTGCATAAAGCAGTAATCCTTTTACAGAACTGATTTTAGGAGGATGACCTTGCTCCTCCTCTTCCTGCTATCTGACATAGGCACGTGGGGGCCCTGGCTGCAATAAACTGTGGGAAATTGCTCCTGTCAGACCTCAGCTGACGTCTCTGGGTAGTGGGTTCCTATCCTCTCCCATCTCTCCCTGACATTTATTTAATTTGGGGATCACCAATAGGCTCAGTGGTGTCTAAGAGGGGTTTACCTCCACTGCCTCTGAGCCGTGACCTCAGAGGTCCCTGATGGGGACAGTGGGACTCTGTATGGCACAGCTGGTGTTCCCTCCAAGAGCCCCTCAGAGCAGCCACCCACATTTGCTGCTCTGTGTTGGGTCAGCCCCTTTCTGGAGACAATCTCCACGTGGTGGGGACAGGAGGGAAGAGGAAGAATACTGGGACCACACCATCTCCTTTGGCTCGAAACTATGTTTTGTAATCTCAGATCTCCAGCTGCTCATCAGCTTCCTTCCAGATGCAGGCCTCTCTCTGTCCCTCATGTGCTGGCCTATATGGAGAGATGATCTGGTGACAGCAGCCACAATGAACCAGCACAGACCCTGAGCCCCAACCCAGCCACACACCGCCTCTGCCCGGGCTGGGATTGCTTCCACTGATCTCAGCTTCAGAGAGTTCCTGTTCTCTTTTAGCAGCAACAAAATGCAGAAAGCATTCCCAAATTGCCCATCTCTTGCCCATTATCATGCCTGTGTTTTTGCAAAGCACGAAGCCAAACCAAGGCTGTTGAAACTGCTCGTTAGATCTGTCTGTGCCACATTGCACGGCAGCTGCAGTGTTCGTGGTGGAGTGATTAAGTGGCTTTTGGAGCTTGGTAATGGAATGCAGATACTTGGGCCTTCAGGTTATTTGTTCAAGTAGTCTTGGTTAGTGGTAACCAGAAGTTAGTGATTAACAGACATTATTGTCCACTTAAAGCAAATAGGCAGTCACAGCTCCATTCCCAATAATTCAGCTGTCTCATCTGAAAAGCTCACTTATTCAAGCAAGTGGTACTCTTGTGGCTCTGTCAGTAGAGCCTTAAGGTAACCGGGGGCCATGTGTTATTTATTCGTTTGTTTGTTAAGTATTTTGGTTGTGCCATGGAGCAGTATTCCCCAGAAATATATATGAACTTGAAAAGGCTGCACAGAATGGAGTTGAGTTTTGTTTTCAAATGAATGCAACAAACCACATCCAAAATTTCTATTGTTTGCTTTTAGGGCCCATTTATTGTTAGAGTTTTCACCAAGGAGTGTCCTCAAGCAGTCTGAGGCAAGCAAAGCTGCTGAAATGAGGAACAGACTGTTGATCTGCTTTTCCAGGTTTGGCACACAAAAAGCTTTCAGGAGGCAAAGAAGGGATGAGTGCTAAATCAGGAAGAGGGGTTTTGTGGGACTGGTACTGATGTGCTTCCAGTGCTTGGATGTACCACACTACAGCGGGAAGAGAGGATACAGAAGCAGGGCTGGGTTGGCCTTAGCACAGGGACCATACCAGGGTCTTAGGCTTGTGCAGGCTTAGTGCTGGGAGTCAGTCTAGGAGGTTCACTGTAGAAACAAGTGGTGGGCTTGTGAATTAGGCTGACCTTAAGGTCAGCCCTTGCTCTAAATGTGCCCCATGTCTTTCAGTACCGGAGCATTTTTGAAAAATCTGAGCACCATTAATTTCCTCACCGAGTTTTCTATGCAGAGGATTGGTAGATGCTTGACAGTCACCAGTGCTAAGGGGTCCATGGCTAGGATGACTTCACTCAAATGCAAGTCTTTCAGCCACAGATAAAGTCCCTTCTGATCAGGGCTGGTCTAGACTGACAGAACAATGCTGAGCTTTACCATCATGCAGATAAGCAGAGACTGGCAGGTTTAAAGCCATCAGTGCAACTCTTTTAGTCAATAAAAAATTTACTCAAGAGTTTTAGAATGAGGAAAATAATAAAATAAAGATAAACATTAAAGATTTGATTCTAGATGGTTAAGATGCCATTCTCTTTCAATCAGCTACATCTGGGATATTATGTTTGGTTGTAGGACCCACTCCCCCTGAAATATATTGAAATGCTAGCCAGAGCTCAGAAAACAGCGTTGCAATTAATCACAGGGAGGAGAGACAACTATAGGCAGTTAAGTGCAGATAATTTTAAAAGGACAAACTTCATGAGCAGAGGAAAATGATTTATTCAGTGAGAAGTGAAATTAAAAAAAAAAGGCATTTTAGGCTGAGCAGCAGAATATCACAGAAAGAACTCTAAGACATAAAGTGCTGTAAGGAATAAAGTTGGACTCAAACAAAACTGCAGATTTTAGTAGCTCTTTGTCCTTTTTATTCAATGATTTGCATCAAATATCCAACACAGTAATAACAGTAATGACTTTCTTCTCTTGAAAGTCAGAGATGAAATAGGGATGGATTTTCAAACTGCAAAATCCTGAAGCCTGTCAAACAGACTAGTCAAATGTCCCCTCATACAACCTGAATAGCACTTCATAGGCCTCTAATAAACTAACAGGAGCATAGGTACAAATCTGGGACAAGGTAAATCTTACACTGGAAAACTGCACATCACTGTGTTTCAACAGCTGATGAATATAAAATGTAACAATCTGGAATCCAGGTGTCAGGAGCAAGACGAGAGAGATGAGTGATTGGCTCTGTGCATTTAGTCCTTTGGGGATCTCAGTCTATATTCACCAGAGATGGTCCTAGGGCTGAGATCACCAATCTGATTTCACTTGTCTTGGCATCAGTCTGGAAGGAAGTATGGTCCCTAATGGAAAGACCACTGCTTTATTTAGTAAGCCGTGTAATCCTCTTGTGTAACATGAGCAATAATATCACATTACATACACTGTAACTAACAAATTACCAAGATTGATATTGTAAATCCATAGAGAGAATGACAATTTACTACCCCCCTGTAAAGCATTTGTATAATCCAAGCTACAATTCCTAGCACAGAAGCAGAAAATAAGATCATTAGGCAATTATTGCAAACATCGTTTTCATTTCTGCAGAGGTTGTTCTTTTTTAACCTAGTTTTTCTGTCACAATTTAGCCAAAGACCACTAACAAATGCAGACAGTCTCTCAGAAAAACTGAAGTGTTAACTTGCTATACAGCTGCTAGGAAGAAAAAAACTTTGTGATTTCCAATACATGATTTAATCTTAACATGCCCATATTTTAAATGGGCAGTAATGCCTCACAAGAGGGATGAACAAAACCAAGTATATTTTCTGTTCTGTATTAAAAATGTCTCTGGCTCATAGGGTAGAAAGATGATTCAAGTTTTGTACTTTTCCTATTTGTAGGGTAGAAACTGATGTTACTACAACAGTCTTTGGGAAGATAGGCTCTAGGAGGCGTTTGAATTCCCAGCCAGGCCCAAAATCAAGATCAAACCAGAACACACTGTGGGTAAGAGAAGAACCATTAGCAACCAAAAAAAATCTTTTAAACAGAGATGTGTGCAAGTGTGAAGGCAGTTTCACAGCCCTTGGACTGCCACAACACAGCCCTTAACTGTGTCACCCACCAGCAGTGTTTGCAACAAGAAAATGTGTGCTGCTGGGTAGGAGTCAACCCAAGCCACCAGGCTGCTTCCTTTGACTCTTCAATTCCCTTCTTCCTCCTGCCTCGCAGGCATCAAAGTAGATCTCTGTACATTTGGAGCCAAAACATCCCAGAGCTGAGCACTGCAAAAACAGATTAGGGTATCTGGACAGTTAAAGGTATACATGGGTTAATAGAACCACAGGGTGCCTTGCCTGGGTTGTCCCTTCTTTTTCAGACAAACCTACTCTGAGGTTACTGCCTAAGCCCACTCCTTGTCCAGCAGCCCTCTGTGTTGTCAGCCAAGGCAGGTGGTAGGAATAACAACACTCCCTACGTTTCTGCAGGAGGCAGTGGGTCTTTGGGATAAAAATGTACAAATTTAATTTAGCCTTTTTTTATGAAAAACAGTGACCCATCTTGATTTTTTCTCAGCAATAATTTTGCAGGTATTCTGGTAATGATAAGCTCAGATGCCATTTAAATTAATATAAAAATTATATATTCTTTTTTGACAGTAGACTAAAACAGCTTAAATCAGTAATTTCATCCATGGTTAAATTCTAATTTTTTCCTTTGTCTCTGGCTAAGGGACAGCTCCTCAGCACAGCTCAGCAACAGCCCTCAAACAGGCCTGCATGGGAGAATGACCTATTTCAGAAGAATGAATGCAAGAGAATAGAAGTGTGGCATTTGTTTCTGAACACTAGCTAATTAATTTACCTCCCTGTGTCTGGTTTCTTTCCCCATCCTTTTTCTTTTAAAATTTTCATTCTTTATGTTATGGGATTCTGTCTTGCTCTGCAGTAATATGGCCCTCAGTGCAATAGTTTCTCACATCTAAGAATAATATGCAGGTAGGAGTAAATCCCAATGCTATTGCAGCCAAATTCCCAGTGGTATAGGGGGCCACTCTCTTTGCCCTTCTCCGCCTCCTCTTTGATTTTTAGCTGCTATAAACACCTCTTCTATACCTGCATCTCAGCATGGAGGAGGCAAGTGGTTTCTGTTTCTCGTGCAAGACACGATATATTTTCTAATCCTGCACTTGCTCTTCTGGGATTACTGAAATGGGTGAAAGTTTACAAACCTCAAGTGAGACGTGTTTAGTATGAAAAAGAAAAAAAAAGAAGAAACTATTCTTAATAGAACTATGTAAAAGTTCAGGCAGAAAGTACTGATTTGACAAGTCAGATCTGTGTGCGAATGTGCTGTCTAACACCATCCTAGCAACATTGTCACTCCTGTCGCTGATAATATAACCAGGGACAGGATCTGGAGAGGTAAGGCACATATTTCCTGGGTCACTCGGCTTAGGTAGTTTGTCGGCAGCTGTGTGATCCTGTTAAACTGAGATGCAAAATAGAGTTGTTTTCAAAATTCATTGCCAGTGGCGATGACAGATGCTTTTTGGAATGACACCCAGTGAGCTGTGAAACTCATGTAGTCAAGTACTTGTCCACTTGTCCCTACTTCATGTGTTATGGGAATATGTTTACACTCATGCTGCCTCAATTTTTTAATTTTTTCTACCCATCTGGACGAGGTATTTTTCAGATGCATCATTGCACACGTTGCAGAAGGTGGTAGGTTGGAGTGGGCAGCTCTCCCTTGTTTTGTCTGGGGAATTCTCCAAGGTGAGCTGTTTGTAGGGCACAGTGGATTTAGTCATTAAATTTATTTTGTCAGACACTAAAGAGGTAAACATAATGGAGCTGACATCTCTGCCCTGGATCTCAAGACAGGCCGAAGTGATCATTTTAACCACACACAGGTCGAAGCTGAGGATGTGGATACTCCTGCACAGTTTGGTGTGTCTTCCACATCCCCTGTTGGTGGGGCACCCACCGCTTCTGGCTGAAGTCTGTGCCCTGAGATGGCTCTGGCAATGCTCACACCTCTGATGTAGACTGGGCAGCTGCTCTTATGTACACCTGGGGTTTGTGTGAAGGTGTAGGCAATTGTGGGTGGTGTCTGAAGTGGACCGGCATCCCAATACTCCATCTTCCTGGTGGCATTTTCGCTGAATGCTGACAGAGGAAATGTTTTTCCTGCCGTGGTAATCCTTCCCATTTTTCTACTCTACATTAAGAATGATTATGGTTATTGTGTCTTACTCCTTAATGCATTAAGAGAAAACAGATTATTTTTCTTCAGACTGAAGAATTAGATCCTAAGGTGTCCCATTACTGTAGACACGTGCACGTTGCATATTTGCTTGTGCTCGGTATCATTTTATTATACCATGTTTCCTTTGAGGCTCTGAAAAAGTCTTTGCAACTTTTCTTCTCTGGCTTTTCTCATTCTATATTGCTTCTCATGTTACATTAAGAAGAAAAAAATAACATCATAGGGCAGAAGTAAGTGGAGTTGTAGAACAGGGAATGTCAGGACATGAAAAGGTGTGCTCTACTTCAGTGTACTTTGAGTTACTGTAATGACTCTCAATACAGGGCTTACTTTTCACTTGTGTATCTTGAATAAGGATTGAACTCAGGGACCGTAGTACCACAGGGAATACCCAAATTTAGGATAACAGAGGCTGCTTTTCCTGTAAATCTGGGATAACTCCCATTCCAAATCCCTTTTGAGCTGACAGAGATAAAAGATAGTCCAGGGAGCCTAGTGCAGCCTCAGACTTTTCTGTAGACTTCCAGATCTGGGAAAAATATAGAATCTCATTTTACCTTCTTTTTCTCTTCATCTGTAAAATGGAAATGAGATTTCACTACCTCAGATGTGCACCATAAGTTTTTTTGAGAAGTTCAGATACTAGTAATAGAAAATTTGTAAATCTTTAAAACAGGCAGATGTTTGTGCCTAAGAATATTAGGAGAGAAATACATGTAGCCTTTAAAAAGGAACGCTACTTTTCGTTGTAGAGATGACTAACAAAAGGTTTGTCTAGACAGGAGTTTATTTGGAATGGTTCAGAAAAAGTTAAAACAGAGGTACTAAGAAGTCAGGGAATGGACTAAATTGCTCCATTCCAGAAAAATCATTTTGTGTTAATGATACATGGTCCAGTTATTCTCTGTCTGTCTTTCATCTCACACTTCCAGGAGACCATTTTGTAAGTTTGAAAACCCCAAATAATCCACAAAGATGAAACTTCTGCAGGTGATTATTCCCCACAGAAGGGGCATTTGTTTTGATTCTGGGTTTCTATTTTGCAGCTCTCCCTTGCGGCATCCTGTGCTACAGTCTCCTTTTCAGCAGCCTTTCAAGTTAATATTCAAACAGCTCTTGGAAACTTTTTATGCCAAAGTACAAAAAAAATCCCCAAAACCAAAAACCAACCAAACCCCAAGACAACTGTCCCAGCAGGGTGTACTCAGGCTGAGCCCATCAGCCTCTCCGTGATGCTGGACACAAGGGAGGGAGGAGGGTGGTGCTGGCAGGCAGTTTTATGGAGTGAGATGGGATGCTGCAGAAGAGCTGCAACACACAGCACATTTCCTAACCTCCAGGGAGCATCCCCTGCGGTAACCTGGCGCTGGCTTTCCCTCAAGCCTCATCCTCTGCATATTTTTTGACAGAATTTGTTTCCCCCATCGGCTCCCTTGCAAATAGATTTCAACTCAGAAACTAAACTCAGGGATGGGTTGTTTCCTACTTTTTTGTATTTTTTTTTCCTTCCACTCTGGTATATGCATTTTTGATAACTGGGCAGAAATGGAAGTCTAGGATTTCCTAGGTTTTGAGACTATTTTATGTGCCAGTTCTCTAGGAGAACTGGCGAGAGAAAACTTATCTGATTAACAAATGTAAAATCCAGGTACAAATAATACCCCAATTCAGGCATGGAATGTCCCCCTTGGAGTGTGCTGGGTTCTTATCTGCTCAGTACGTTGTGCCCAGTTGTGTGTGAATGGGCACAGTGTCTGTTTTGTTACAGAGCTTTCCTAAATGCAGATATAGAAGATGTAGAAGGGATATGTTACCTCCGCTTGGATTGTCAGTGGCTCCAGCACCTTCCCTCTGCCAGGCTCCGGGGCAGGGCAAGATGGGAAAATGTTGGATGTTTATTCTGGGAGGGGCAGGGCTGACAGAGTAATGCTGTCATGCTGTTTATTCCAGGACAATCCGTAGTTTTGCAGTGCAGGGTGCAGGTGAGGAGGTTCTTGTGTCCCTCTCATTGTCACTTCTGCTAGTGGAGAGAAGAATGCATGAGTAAAGTTAAGTACAGGCTTTAAAAGTCAACAGAAAAATCTAGGGTATTTCTCTTTATGGTAAACTTGGAAAAAAGTGAAAACAGGTGTTTTAAGGAAATGATGTCAAACAAAGGAGTGCATTTAATTGTTAATTCTGTTAATGAAAGGCAATGCTATGGAACCTGACATGATAACGTTGACTAGCACAGGAAGACATTACATGCAGGGCTGTGGGTGAATGAAATACCTTTATATTCATTAATAGCATCTGTTTCCATACTTGGCTGAGGCAGGAGGTGATCAAAGTCACGTGTAAGGCACTCGCTGTCTGGGATGTGGGGAGGACCCCACCTCCTCCT